>JANIHZ010000006.1:14644801-14662751 GCA_027478365.1 Erythroxylum rufum | reverse complement strand
AGTAAAGCAAGTTTTCAAGAAGTTTTCAAAAAGGGGATTATCGAAAAAGAATACACAATTCAACCTCCCCTTCTTGTCATTTGCATATCAAATATTAACTCTATATTAACGTGTGATTTACTTTAGCATAGTCGTGATTTTTTGAAACCATGGAACCTTCTTATAGAGAGCTCACTTTAGAAGTCCTCTCCATATTCCCTGTTATAACATGGTGAAGGGATGTTATAACAGGGATCCTCATCATACAATTTAGTTTCTGATGATGAGAGAGATGCATCATCAGTTATATCAAGTTCTCTATCATTTTGGATCTATATGATCAGGAGTACATTGGGACACTAGAGTACTAAGCATTACAAATAGATCTTCCATATAGGTTGTCTCCGCGACACTTTTGGAGTAGGATTAGCTCTGAAGACAAATACGATCTGCACATGTCAAAGGCCTCGACTTTACACAGTTCAACACTCAGATACATCCATGATATTCTGAGCCATACACTGAGTGGTTAAGGAGATAGCTGGGGAGTCGTCGAGAAAGTGGACGTGTATTTATTATGGAGCATGAATGAGCGGATGCCTATCCACCTAGGACCCGCACTTATCTAGCTTATACAACATTAAAGTGAGGACAAGAAGGTCGACACGATATGTGTTAGAACTTAGATAACCAGGCTAACATAAAGAATGGGGTTATCTGATCGACTACCATCGATGCGGGAGATGACGACCATGGTAGCACTCAACTTGATAGTGATGCAACATATACACATGGTTTGTCGACTTTAGGGGCCCACGGGAGACTTATAAAGACTTATTGGGGAGCCTAACAAGCCAACACCAGAGGGAGAAGATATAGCAAAGCAACATGCAGCAGAAAAACCACCACAACTATAGTCACTGCAATCTTATACTTGTAGGATTGCACTGGAGGACCAGAACCAATTGGCGAAAGCTCGACTAGAGAGACAATAGGCGGACCTTATGGAATGGATGAGCTAGCTGTAGTTTATAGTTGGATGGATGGGAGAACTGACCCTCTTAATAGCCAGCCAACTAGGCATTGAGTTCCGGCCCCCATTATTTGGCAAAGGAACATCATCTGTAGCTCCTCCACCTGGCTAGGATCACCTCCAAGGGAACCCATCTTCTTCAGATCAGCTAAGACCATGGGATGCTTAATTTGTATATTCTTTCTTTTTCTTTTATGTATATTTTTAATTTTCTTTTCATTAACTAATTTTCCTCTTTAACATTATCACTAATGATGTTCTTTTTTTATTTTCAATTATGTTATTTTTATTTCTTTTGTTCCTTTTATCCTTTTTCTTATATTTTGCAAGGATTTAGTTTAACATTAGGTGGATTTAAAAATCAGAAAATCACCACAATTAGCAAAGCACTAAAAACCTCTCACTTATTCATATATACTTGTATTGTATTCATTAGGGACAATGTACAACTTAATTGTGGGGAAAGGGCTAATAAATTTTTAATGAAATTTACTGATATCTTGACTTAATTGAAATCTATCCATCAATAATTTATTTTATGATTGAATATTGATTTGAATTGGTATGCTAAAGGATGATAGTTAGAATAAAATGACTTTTCTATGTCATATTTTTAGTATTCAATGAGATGATCAAATTAAATGAAATTACATATTATTTACACATATATACCTATATATTTCGTGAGCTTTTAAGCCCTAAAAGCGAATTTCAAAATTTTTAAACTCTTTTTATTCTTTCATGTGTTTTATCATATATAGTATAATGATTCTAGAACTTGCTTTTATTATGCATATTGAGACCATATTTGTTAAATTATAAGCATTGACATAATAAAGGCACTTAAATTCGACAACTTGTTTTAGCCTATTTCTTTGATATTTACCAAACCTATAATTTTATCCCTTAGGAATAACCAAGTTAAGCCTTAAGCTTTTTCATTGTTATTAACTCACAGTATTAACCTTTATCCTATTTTTCTTGAAAACCCTTTTTATTATTTTGAACCTTGAAGGTCATTTATATTATTCACTTGTTGGAGAATTGAGATTCTTGAAGGGTCCATTATTTCTTTAATTATGGTACTAAATGCTCAAAAAAAGAGCATAAGAAAAAAATTACGAATAAGTGTATGATACCAATAGAGTTGTACAAAACGGACCTATGTGTTTTGTAAACAAGTCTTGTAATTTTATCTTAGCAAATTTCCTTCAATTTAACCTTTTTTTATATCTCAACCATACCATACCTAAACCCTATTACAACCTTATAAAGACCTTTTGATTTTTGTTTCTAGTTTATACATTGTTATGCTTATTAATGGTTTTGATAATGACCATATAAAAAATTCAAATTGAACTTATTTCCTTATATTATTAATGGTATAATTTTTAAATGGAAATAAAATCATAGGATAAATGTTTTCCTTCTTCAAGGATCTTTCTTTATGAACTTTCCTTATTTATCTTACAATATCCGAAAGGATCCTGCTATTTATGAAGGACATCTATCAGCTCCAAATTTCTCTTAATGGTGGATTATTGTGAGATTCTAGCAGAGATAACATTGAAGATTCAAAGTCAAATTCAGAATAGAAATGAAGTGAGGGCTAGTTGAAGAAAATGTCTACTTAAGCAAGAGCCACTAAAGTTGTGAAAGAGAGAAGCATGGAAGGAAAGAAAGATAGGCAAATTATTGAGATACATCAATGCTCTTGAAAGTCATATCATTATCAAATCTATTGTGCCTTAGAAAGTGACAATTCTTTTTGAAAGAGATCACTGAAGCTCATATGGAGCAAATTATTCGTTGAGAGCTTATAGAGGCTAGCCAAATACTACTAGGTTAGAAGGATGGAGAACCTTGAAAAATATATACTCATTGAAAGGTTGGAGAACTTTGAAAAATATGTACACGTTGGAAGGTTGGAGAACCTTGAAAAATATGTATTCGTGAGCTTAAAGAGGCTCATCAAATTACTACTTAAGATTTTAGTGAAATACTCAAGTTTGATACTTGGGGAGTGGACGTAGGCTTGGGTTATAAGTCGAATTAGTATAAATCGACTGCGTCCTTCTCTCTCTTCTCTTAACTTTTATATTCCTGCATTATATTGTGTGTGTGTTTATTTCAACAAGAGGCTCCTTCATTATTATAGTAGGCTCCTTCTGTTTTCAACTAACTAAAAGTTCCTTTCATTTTAATTGGCGCCTTTTGTTTTAAATTGTCTTAACTGGATTTATCCTTTAGCAGGCTCCTGTTGTTTAACAGGCCTCTATCATTTAACAGGCTCCTATTGCTTAAATAGGGTCCTATCGCTTAACAGGCTCTTCTTGCTTTATAGGATCCTATTGTTGTTTTAAACTTCAACAGGCTTGTGTTGTTTTATTCGAATTAAAAGTATCTCTTGCGTGTGTTTGCTTTATCATTCATGAGTGACAAAGATGTGATAATATTGCAAGGCTATGGTAAGAGTTCAATTGTGCATTGATTGAGAGTTTTGATATTTTAAACCCTAAATAATTGATTGCATTGAGTAAAATCTTGTTGAGGCTGTAAAGGTGTATACTTTTGATTTTAATATGATTATTGATGTGTTATTATTAATATGGACTTAGAAAGTTAATTTTAGGATAACTTGATTCTAATTGTATGTTAATTTGATTCAATAGGATAATGATGTATTATAGTATGATTGGACATAACAAGATTAATGAAAGATGGATATTGTAAAATTTATAATTTTGATATGGTTTGCTTGAGGACAAGAAAAAGTTTAAATGTAGAGATATTTGATAGATGCATATTTGACTATATTTATACCCCATATTTGATATATTTTTCTTGATATTTTATACTTTTATCATATATTTGGTATTTAATTTGCTCCAAGTGTGTTTATAGGTTATACTTGCCTTCATAGACTTAAAGAAGAAGATTTTAGATGAAAATGCGGCATAAACGAAGACTTGAAGCATAGAAGGGATACATAGTCATGTATTTGAGCGTTGAAATCCCTCAAGCCATACATAATCACAAATTTTGGGTATTATGGGTTATACACAGTCTAGTACACAATCATGTATGAGACTGTGCATCACCCAGAACCAAAAAATTTACCATAAAAGTATGTGTTCAAAGGCAATTAAGGGGAGTGGACTTTTGGTTGATGATTGAGTTATATTAATGCGATTAATGTTAATGATTGAATATATGTATTATAATTTTAATAAAATTTATATTTGTTTTTATAAATATCCAATATATTGACATCTTGTAGAAACAAAGGAAAGAAGGTGACAGGTATCGAAATTGTAGAATAGAGGAATCCGCAACTTTAACCAGATCAATTAGTTATTAGCCAACAACAACATTCGATCTCAACCACCAATGAAATTAGTCAGGAATAACCTCGTTCTTCCTTAAACAAAAATGAATCAACTAATAAAGAGGGATATGCATGTTTGTTAATCTTTAACACCTACAAATAGACTTATGCTTAAATATATATTTACATGTTTAATGCATATTTTCTTATCCTTATTGATTTGTTGTCAGTTTCCAATGTCAATATTAAAAAAATGTAGCGATATAACTATAGCTTATGAATTGCAACGAATGAATGTTGCAATGAATAACAAGTTGTCAATAAATATTGACACTTTTCAAGGTTGTCCTATAGACAAGATCCAATCTACAAAATTGTTAAGTGAGTTGGCGATTATTACAAGAACATAATTACCTTACCTGAAACATGCTAAGGACTTGAAGGAAGACAACTTGCTTGAAAATGCTTCGAATAAAGTTACGGTAAATTTTCAATTTATTTAACTGTATGCAATATTGTTTTACTTATTTTAAGATTAATTACACTTTTAGTTATTGTTCAGAGATGAAATTGAATTTTGTCGATATCTAGAACCCTACTGTTTTAAAATGAGTGACTTCATTGTTGAAACAAAGAATCAGGGATTACCGTTATAGGTTGCATGAGTTTTATAAATCTTTTCCTTTTAATACGGAGGCACGAAGATATTTTCTGAAACCAATTTCTCAAGAAAATTGAAATAATTTATATGATTATTGAGCCTCTCCCAAAGTTCAAGTTTGTTTTCTTTCCCTTGACATTTGCTTTCATTAAACTTGTTAATTGATTTAATGACTACCTAATCTATTTTTCTTTATTTAGGAAAAATGTGAGAAGGCAAAGGATAACAGAGGAAAAATGAAAATATCTCATAATCAAGGGTCCAAATCATTTGTAGTCATCCAAAACGAAAATGTAAGATCTTTGTTTACAAGTTATAATTATATCAATAAACAATATATTATTTATTTTGCCTTGCATTTTTCTTTCATAAAACAGACTGAGAAGGAACTACATAGATAAGAGTGTTATAGGATCACATTGTGCAATGTCACTCATTATAAGGAAGGTAAAGGATGGATGTCAGAAGAAATGAAAAATAACAATGTAAGTATAAAATTTTGTTTAATATTTAAGCTTATTTATTTACCTAGTACTAACTAATAATATTTGCATTGAATATTGGTTTTTTTAATTTTAGAATATGATGCAAGAGTTGTTACAGAAATCAATGTCTGAGGGGAATGAGGTCAATGTAGAAGTCATTTGCAATATCGTGCTTGGTACACATTTTAGTTATATCAAAGGTCTAAGATTTGGCCTTAAGCTAAATGTTTCAACCTCATCAAAATTCACATACATTCAACATTTTGAAGAGGAAAACAAGACACTTAAGGCTGAATTACAACATACTTGAAAAAAGTTATCCAAGCTTGATAAGTACCTCATAAAAAACTTGGTTCGGATTATAATAACAGTGAAGATGAAAGTGAATGGTATTAATTGTAACTCTTATACTTTTTTCTTTTAATTCATGTTTATATTATAATTTAAATTTAATACTTTTTTCTCGAATTATAGATTGAATAAGATGCAATGGTTGAGTGATTTGTATTATAATTTGTAAACTAGTCTTTGTATTTATTATTTTTTACATAAGAATTGTTAAAGTTGTAATTAAAATCGTGTATACGAAGATATTTAAGGATATATTATTTTTTATATACAATGCTTCAAATTATCAATAATTTTTGTATAATTTTTAATAATAAATTAACAATAAAAATATTTCAAAACATCATATACAATAATATAGATTTAAAATGTAACAGATAATTTATTCCAAAATGGTATAACATTTCTTTAAAACATAGATAAAAAATTTGACTACATTTTACAAAACATAGCTAAAAGTATTTGGCTATGTTTCTGAGAACATAATTATTAGATTCATATGACATTTATGTATTAGTTCTTAAGTTGTTTCTAGTCAGTATTCTATTGAGACTAGACATTAATAGAGCGTAAAAAGACTAGCACATATTTTGTTTATTCCTTGTGAAAGAAGTGGTCGATTTTATAGACTAAAGTATATTGATACATAAACAAACGTATGGGTATTTATTAGTGATTAAGTTCACTAAATTGACCTCATATCAGAATTCCATTCAGATGTTAATTGTATATCTATGGAAAATCTTAATGTGATAATTGTATAAGTGATCCTTTGACTTAAGATATCGAAAGTATCTCATAAAGGATTATTTTATTTTGATAATATTGATAACCTATTTTAATTAAGGGTAGCTCAATCGATATTCATTGGATATAACATTAACTACATAAGATAGTTAAGTGATAAAATTCATCATCCTAAAGTGATTAAGGAGAATATTCTATTGTTTTTGATTATTATTTATTTGAAAAAACTTTAGCAAAGGTGAAACAATACCTTGTAAACTAGTTTATAAATACTATTAATATAATTAGTTCTTATTATTAATATAATTAGTTCCTAATGATGAAGAACTAACATGATTAAGTACTCAGTAATTATATGCTCTATGTTTAATCAGAATATTATATGATGAAAGGATTGAATTATATAGAAAAATCTTACACAGAAAAGTTAGAAAAAAACTACTTTAGCATTTCTAAATATTTGGAGTCATGATGCATTGCTAAACGCCAATATTGATGTATGAAGATAAAGTATTAATTAGAGAAATGGAGAAATAAAGATGAATTAAATGAGTTTAATTATCTAATCTTAATATGATTTAGGGTTATAATTTATATCTATTGCTATCATGTTTGTGAAAATAATAATAATAGGTTATAGATAAAGAATATGTTGAAAAAAAAGTATTTTAATCAAGTTGAAATTGATTGTAAAGTTTGAGAATCTGTATAATTCAATATAAGATATTCAATAAATAAAGACTAACGTGAGATATTAAATCTAATTTGGGTCTTGTTGGTATTTAGTTAAAATTAATTGTAATTCTATTTAAAGTTTGATTAAAATTAGAATTTTATTTAATCTAAATTACTAAAAGGGAGTTAGCACTTCTTGTCTAAGGCTATGTTTGGTTGGATGTAAGATTTTTAATAAATTGAAATGATTTATAATAGAATGAAATATAAATGGATGTAATATTAGAAAATTGTTGATTGAGAGGGATGGAAGGGTTCATAATATAATATAGTAAAATGTTGTTTGAAATATGGATGAAATGAAATATAATGTATGTATAATAATAATGAATGACTATTCTATCTTTGATAGAATAAAACATATGTTAATAAAACACATATTGATAGGTATAATTGGTATTATAAAAAATTATTGAGGGTATATTAGATAGTACATATTTATCATTTTATAATCTATCCTAAACCCCTTAAATAACAGGTAACTAATTTTTATTGTTTAGGATGAAATAAAATGTAATGTGAAACTTTTCACTTCTATCCTATTATATTTCATTTCATTATAAAACCTTCTCTCAAATGATGAAATAATATTATATTTCATTTCATTTCATTACTAATCGCCTTATCAAACATAGCCTAATTCTTTGTATATCAGTTGTAGAATTCTCTCAACACATTTTTATAGATACCATTTGAAGTCAAAAAATTGTGCGATTTTAATGGTTGGAAAGAACTAATTTAAAAATAGCTGAAAAGAAACGACAGAAAAAATCAAACTTCATAATAAGTTATGAATTATGATTTATACTTTAATATATTTTATATGCTAATCTTGCTATAAAATTTAAGTGCTTTTGACTTTTGAAAAATCATACAAATAAAAAAATTTAGTTATTATTTTGGTAAAAGTGAGATTCTATTCTACCCTAATCTTCCAATAATATCAATATTGACCCAATTTACATTTTTGTTCTAGATTTGAGCCAACATTTAGGTTTTAGAATGTTCACCTTTTATATTCAATTTTCAGCAGAACACAGTGTTGTATGGAGATAACCGAAGCGGAGGCAAACTGGACCCAATGCTGCTTCCGGAAGGTCCTCATAATGGAAAAATACATTACCCAGCACGAACGTAAACTATAAAGTATTCATACAATAAACCTCAATCATAAATCAACTACTCGTCCTGAGGGAAAGGGTACAAATGATTGAAGAAAGTTGAAAAGGAATAAAAACAGAGCAGCACTGCCTCTGTCCTGGCTAGTGGTGGCCAAACTTACGAGAAAAACATCAAACAGAACGTAACCCATATAGTTAATACAGCCATAGATGGTGAAACAGCACCTGAAGATGATGGTCGAATTGTTGGAGTGGTGGTATTAGTCGTGGTTCCAGAACCTGACGAGCTTGAAGGAGGTGTCGACGACCCTGCTGCCGCAACTTTTACTGCAAGCTTCATCCCACTGCTACAATGGCCAGCAACAGCGCAGATGAAGTAGTGAGTGCCAGCAGTTTTCAGGGTGATGGTGGTAGGACTGCTTTGATCTGAAGTAATTGAATTGCTAATTGTACATGTATTGTAGTCACTTCCACTCACTTCATCAACAGTGTGACCTCCTCCATAGTTAAACACTATATCATCACAAACAGAAACTGTAGTTTTATAAGGACTAACCTTAATGCGGAAATATCGGATCGATTTGTTGATTGCTAATCTTCAAATTTCGGTAGGCTACTAGAGTCACCGATTAATCCACGCCACAGACTCAAACCCTTGATGGTGTGTTTCACGTGAAGAAGAGAATTTTCAGATTTATGCAAGAGTGCGAACAGAAAAGAGAACCAATAAAAAACCCCTTGGTTTCTGATAGTTTCCTTTTTGTTCTTTAAGAAGATAACCTCTAAAGCCAACTTCTTATGCGTCAGAATAAATGAGGACCCCCTAAATCAGTGGCAGTTATATCTATATATATATATGGCAGTTATATCTATATATATTATCCATAGTTAAACACTATATCATCACAAACAGAAACTAATGTTAAGCCATGGGATTATTGGAAAAACTCTACTGCTGATCATGTTTTTCTGGTAAGCAAATTAGTAAGACTACACTGTTGATCAATGCGAGGACTAACCAAGGCTATCTCCGGCTGCGAAGCTTTTGCCACTCGTCCATGTGGTATAATCATTTCCCATTGCCCAGCCAGCGGCGTCTCCTACAGTGTAAACTGTGGCCGAACTTTGGACCACCATACACATGACTAGTACCGCACAAACAACTGTTGCAGAATTTGCCATTTTTCAATGATTAAGAGAAGGGAAAGGAAGAGAAGAGAAGAGAAGATGTTAATGGGATTGTTGTTTGTTTGCTTTTAGATTAGTACTTGTGGGGGGCTGGGGTTTCTTATATAGATGTGTCAGAGTGAATGGAGTGAGTAAATTTAGGTCCACTTTCTCTGACTGTGAGATTGCTAGACGACTAGTTCCATGTGTGCATGACTCGAGGGCTGAGCCATACTCCTCCTTACCTAATGCTTGGGAAAATGGGGACCAATATTTCTATTTACGTGTTTATAAAAGGCTTAGAAAGCCAGTTGGTTTGGCATGGGGGAAGGTCACATGAAAGGCAGACCTATTTCTGCCTAAAGGTAAAATGCAAGTATAGTTTGTCTTAACCATCCTCATGAATTGAAAGAAAAAGAAAACAAATTATTGCACATGCGATCTGCCTTTCCCCGAATAAGTGTATTTATGGTTGAGAGTGATGCGACCTATGCTGGTCCATATCATGGTAGGCAAATTACAATGACAGGACAAGGTGAGTCATAAAACACACTTAAACGATACTCGATGTCATATTACAATTTACAAGTTACAGATAAAGATGATAGATTAGTCAAAAGGCAGGGTTATATGTACTCAGCTTAAGAAAGTGGGTTCAACAAATGGTGCTCACGGAACCAAGCTGGTCTCATATGCACCTTAATTCGTGATTCTAAAATGAGTTATTTTCATTTATGCTTTCTTCATGAGAACAAACCAATTGATGGACCAAACAAATGGCTAATTTATAGCTTCAGTTCTACCAACGTACTCTTTGTTTTTAGATGCTTTGAAATTGAAGAGCATCTGCAAGGGGGAGTCTACTACTAGGGATTATGATTATACCAAGCGTCGGCAGATCTTATGACGCAGAAAATCGACCACTTTGTGTAGAGCTCTTTGAATGAATATAAGTGCAGTTGCTTTGATTGTCAAAAAAGAGTCCTCTTATCTAACCGAAAGAGACCAATGAGCTTTGCTCTGACCAGAACGTTCAACTTCAGTTCAAAGCAATAAAAATCTGGAAGAGAGTATCAGTTCAAGTGTCCTAAATCAAAGGAGATGCAGGTGGCCTTTTCATAATAAATTTCCATTTAGAAAAATGCTCTCTCTCTCTCTCTCTCTCTCTCTCTCTCTCTCTCTCGGTGGCCTTTGCATAATAATTTTCATTTAGAAAAATGCTATGTGATATTTTGTGTTAATACTTGACAAAATCATTTACAAGCTGGTAAATTAATTTCTTATAATTATATAATTATGTTAGGTGTATCTCTTTTGTATATTTTGTAATTTTCTTTCCCCAAAAAACCTACAAACTTAGCTCTTGTATAGATAGTATTTTGTTGTGTAAAAGTTTATAAATAGTATTTGTTTTATAAAAATAATATACATGGGGACTTTTATTACAAAGAATTCTTAATTTACAATAATTTTTACTTGCTATCATAATCAGGTTCATTCAATCAAATCCTACCAAACAAATCACAAATCAGATCAAGTACTTATAATAATGAAAATATTGATGATCAATCATAGAATTGTAACAATTATACTGAACATAAATGTGGTATTAGGGAGAACTTAGACATTCTAAGTCCCGATGCTATAGGTTGATTAAGTATCCAAAGGTGGGATCTTGCCGGAGCACCTAACAATGGAATTACAAATCACATGGCTACATTGTTGTTGTTGTAATAAAATCATCTAATGAAATTCCTAAGAGTTGAGATTTATTATTAACAGCCACTTTAAGCTGATGACGAAAAAGAGAGGAGTCGTAGCTTGGATTTAAGGCATTCAAAAAGATAAAGCCCTAATGCTTTTGGAAGAATATCTGCAACTTGATCCAAACTGGAGATGGACTGAATTTGAAGCTTTTGTTCTCCCACTAACTAATTCACGCATAAAATGATAATCTAACTCCACATGTTTTGTGCTAGCTTTGAAAGTTGGGATTATCACTAAAGTAAATTATTCCAATGTTATCACACCAAATAATCGGAGGAGAACACTACAAGAAAAATGGAATTTAGCGACGAATATTACTGATAAAATGTATAGGTTTTCCGTCGATAAGTTAAGTTAGTGATGGAATTTACCAACGAAATAAGGCATCGGAGAAACGGCTGTAGGTAATAATTTGTTGACGAAGTATAGATTTTTAGTCGCTAATTTACCGATGGATATTTTGTGTTCCGATTATTTTGTGTTCTTGGTAACTTTAGCGACAGAATGATTGTTTCGATTGATAAATTTACTGACGGATTTTGTAATTCCGTCAATAAATTAACGACTAACTATACCGAAGGAACTTAGTTATCCATCGGTAAATTGATTATATTTTGCCAATAGACTTTGGTTTTCCATTGGTAAATTTACTGATACTATTTTTTTAATTTTTTTCAGCATTTTAATTTTATTTGATAATCTTACGATTTATGCATAATTTATACAATTATCAGTTATCTGTTGATAATATTTTGATTTGTTCCTACATTTAATTTGTTAAAATAGAAAGTTGATTAATGATATAAAGTAAAAATTATCTTAATTGATAATAAAAAATTATTTTGTACGTCATAAGTATTTGTAATTCATACAAAATGACTACACGTACCTTATTCATTTGGTGATTGTGGATGCTCTGATTGTTGTGATGAGGTGCTATGCCTCCTCTTCAACTCATCCACCTCATTACGAAGTTGAGCTATGTACTCCATCGACTGTTGCAACTGAGTTGCCAATGTCTGTACTGTGCTTCGAAGCTCGTGGACATCATTGGGTGTGGACCACCTACTAGATGTTGTTGTACTGGATGTGGAGGATTGCGAATAATATGTGTTCGCAAATGAACCTAAGCCGAATATCCTTCCACGATGGTCCCTACTACCCACTGCATCAAGATAGGTTTGAGTCTCATCAACATCTTCAGACTGCTGAGACTGTCGTTTAATGCTTTCTTGTATTTGGTCCTATTATAAGGCAATGTTTATGTTAGTAAGTGATAATTATTAAGCATTAATATTAAAGCATAAATTTTGCATACATTTAGTTCTCTACATCGGGTGTTGACGAAGGTCACACCGTCATGCTTCTTAGTGTGAGTGTGTAAAAAGAGTTGACGGGGTGTAAGCTTCGTGCCCATAGACTTTTCCTGCATCAGAATAAATGTTATAAGTGAAATATAATTTATAATATTGTCATTCTTCATAATATACATATTTTCATTCAAAAATTCACACATCAAATTAAATTGAAATACACCAAAGTGAAAAAAATTAGAATATAAATGTAAAGTATAGATATTTATAAGTCTCTATGCATGCTCCTGGTAGGTAATAGATCTTCTAGTATGTACGGGAAGACTCTCTCCCCTTGGTCCTCCATGTCTGGTGGTAGAATTACGTTATGAAATGGACATTTCCTCGAGTGATGTTCAATACTGCTACCAACGACTCCATATTTATTCAGAAATATAAGGCAGTCATACACCAGCCTTGTGTATCGCACTAACAAAGTCTCGATAACATGTACATGCTCGTCTCTCCATACTTTATAAATGATCGCGTCAAATTCAAAATCCCAAAAAAATTCTTTCTGAAATAAAAGGAAAAACATACGATAAGTATTTGTAATGTAATTATATTTATTTAATAAATGTATAAAAATCAATTTAAAACACAAAAAATAGTTTTTTTTAACCTCAAACTCATGACAGTAAAATTCATTTGTCGCCTGAGAGATATTCTTCCATATATAACCCTCAACATTAATCGTCTCCTTGAATTTGGATGTCATATTTCTTGAGCATGGTTTAAACGGAATCAACCTAATATTAAAACAATTAATTTTATACCATTTTTTAAATTTAAACCAATAACTTAATTATAAACATATGGTGTTTCATGTATTTTCACTAACAGATTGTTGACAATTGTGATGCAAGCCCTTCTATTAGCTCCCTCAGCTCTAGGCTGGAGGTTGCCTCCCTCATCTGCATCGTTTACCCTGATATCTCTGTCGGTATAGGGGTGGTGGATAGTGTAGTAGCAGGTACGGAAGGTAATGCCTCATCTGCAAGTGTGGTAATAACTGGAGGTACAACATCTGATTCGATTGCAGTTGCAGAATGTGATGCTTCACCTGGATAGTAACTGGCTCCAAATCATGGTTTGAACCTTGGTCCTATTATATCATGTTTTCTCTTTGGTGGCATATTTCAACCTGAAATTCATATCTCATCCTTTGAATTAATATTTCCCATTTTCATCATTACCATTATCCTCGTATATGTAAGCTTATAGATAGCTAATTGATTTCCTCTCTATGATCCAAAATCCCAATCTCTAGATTTACCTTAGATTTAATATCTCTATTATATATGTACCACCAATTATAAGCCTTTGGGTAACAAGTGGAATCACAATTTTCCAGCCTGAGGACTAGTGGAAGAACAATTTGATAGTCCAAAAGCATCTTCTTGGTCACATATATAATTTAATCATTTAACCAAGCCAATTAGAAATGATAAGATGTATGAGTCAAAAATAACAGGTATGAAATAGTTGTACGCTTTCATTTTATGAGTACAACTATAGGAACAGGTTCCTTCTAAAAACATGTACACGTAGAATGGATGGCTACAAGTCTGTCTGTTAGAATAATCAATTATAGTACTACTTTTGTGTCTCTTAATATTTTAATCTCCTACTTTATTAAAAAAATCCTTGAAATAATAGTGATATAACCTTACTATAGTCCTACGCGAATTGGAAGCTAGTAAATCTCACAGTCCAATCACCGTGGATTAGTATTCAAGCATGGAAATGTGTGATGTTTCGAATGGTGGAGAAAGCGCATATAAATAACATTTTTCTGGTAATAAAAACATATTATTAAGGTATAGTAATCTTGTCCCTGAGGTCCAATTTGTCTTTGTCAGCTTGTCTTTTGTGTTCTTCATTTGTGTATATATATATGTGTGTGTGTGTGTGCAACTTGGCTAATACCTGCCCACTACACTAATCAGCTGTCTCTCTTCAATCCCTCCTTAATTTCACTTGCTCATACACAAATCTCTTTCAAGAACTAAGACATATCATATTATACTATAAAAACTAGCATATCTTGCCACTCCTAGCACTAATTCAGGATCAAATGTTATTAGTCATATACGATGGAGGAAGAATGCAAAATGGAAGATGGACAAAGACCTAGTGTCCTTGCCCCACGTGAGAATTTGCTTCGAGCAATGATTGAATGGTAAAAACTACCTGTCAATTGGTTGATTCATGTTATCGACCTGTCAAAGATACACCAATGACATATAAGGCCTGTGGATTAAAATGGATAGTAGCCTTTAGTATATCTCATCTATAATAAGTGAATTCTTGTGTGCCTCCCTTTTGGTTTGCATGTAAAGTTGTATCACGTTTCCTTGCTCCGCTTCAAAAATTGATACAGCAGTAACCATCCAACTTTGGTTGTATTTGTTTACTCACTTATGGCAATGAAGAACCATTCAAAGGCAATCATTGCAACTCAATATGGAGCATCAAAGGACTAGATATGTGTTGTTGGTGGAGTGTTTGTATGCGTGAATATTATTGGAGTTTTCTCTATTATATATACTCAAAAAGAACTGAAAATAAAGAACTGAAATCATTTTTTTCAAAGAAAAGATATTTCATTAAACACCTTATATTCATCAGAAATTCATCCCAACATCATAACCAAGATCATGTCTTGTCCCTTCTATCACTAACATTTATACCTTAAAGTTGTTTTCCAATCACAAAATACACAAATAAACGAAAGTAATCAAATACCCAAATTAACTTTCATTCAATATACGAAAAACACATGATAGTGGTTGCAAAAATACCTCCACCGAAGGACAAGATGCAATGGCCGGAGAAGGCAACGTCGACTAGCAGAAGAGGAGACAATGCCAGAGAGAAGAAAATCGTACGAGAGGAGACCCATAAGGAAGAAGAGGAGAGATTTCAGGTGAGTTTAATGTAAAAGAAAACAAAGCTGAAGCAGACAACGACATTTACCTTGAAAATTTACTGATGGTATTTACCAACAGACAATTTCCGTCGGTAAACCCAAAACATTTTCATTCCGCTGTCAATTCCTGCCTTCTTTACCGATGGGCATTTTATACCGTCGCTAAATTCTGTTACAAATTTTGCAAGGATGATTTCCCTCTATATTTAGCAACGGATATTACTATCTCCACTAAACGAAAGTTTTTCCGTCAATATTACCAACATAATTTGATTTTTCGTCGGTAATTTGCAATAGTTTCTTTTCTGTCGGTAATTTTCCATCGCTAATCCCTACTTTTTTTGTAGTGCACCTCAATAAAATGGTGTAGCATAAAGGCTTAATAGGATAATAATAAATGTAGTTAGGAGTGTGATGCCTAATTCTTCATTACCTAAAACCTCATGGATGCATGCATTTAACGTTTTATATATATATTGAATAGTATTCCTAATAAAGTAGTCCCTAAAACTCCTTTTGAGTTATGGAACTAGAAGGAAACCTAATATAGGACACTTATATATTTAGGACTATTTAGCAAAAGCACAAATTTATAATCCATATGAAAATAAATTATATTCTCAAACAATGAGTGGTTACTTCACTAGTTACTCAAAGAGTATAAGTTTTATTATACAAACCATAGTTTACGAATTGTTGAAACAACTAATGTTAAGTGTATAAGAAATGGTAAAGTTCATGGAAGTACTAAAAAATATGTTGTGGATATTATTGAAATAAAGTTTGATATTTTATTATCCATAAATATCTTGCTATCCACAACTATACCGAGTATTGTCCCATTATTGGAAGAAGAAAAAGATCCTGGACAACATTTGGATGAAGCAACACCTTATAAAGAAACTAACTTATAACTAAAGAATATAAATGAATCACGTGGAATAACTTTAAATAAACCTATAATGATAAAGAGATCAACTATTTATGATGACTATATGGTTTGTTTTCAAGACTCAAAATTTAATTATGGCATTAATAAGAATCTTGTTTCGTTTCACAAGTCGTAGAAAGTGATAAGTTTGATAAATGGATTAATGCTACAAAAGATGAGTTAAATTCAATAGCAAAAGATAATGATTGGGACCTCATTGATTTGTCAAAAGGTTCTGAGCAAGTTAGATGCAAATTGATCTTAAGATAAAATGTGACTCAAATGGTAATATTGAATGATATAAAGCAAAACTTATTGCTAAAGGTTATACTTAAAAGGATGGTATCGATTATAAAGGGTCTTTTTCACTTGTCTCAAAGAAAGACTCATTGAGAATAATTATGGCATCTATATCAAATAGATGTGAAAATTACCTTTTTGAATGATAATCTTGAGAAGGAAGTTTATATGGATCAACCTGAAGATTTTTCCATAAAAGGAAAAGATCACATGGTGTGTAAACTTAAGAAATCAATGTATAGGCTTAAAGAAGCTTCCTAAAAATGGTATATTAAGTTTAATGATACCATGACATCTTTTGGTTTTCAAGAAAGTATTATTGATCAATGTATCTACCGAAATATCAGCAAGAGTAAGTTTATATTTCTAATTCTATATGTTGATGATATTTTACTTGTTGCTAATGGGCTACAAGGATTGGTAGGATTATCTCATAAAGATTATATAAAGAATTCTTAAGATATTTAATTTGAACAAATATTTAGCAACGGTTATCTTGTAATAAAATGGGGATAAATTTAATTTTATTCAATATTGAAAGAATGATTTCAAACATAAACGAATAGAATTTATTCTTTATGCTTCTGTTATTAGTAGTTTGATGTATTAAAAACACAAACGGGACTCGATATCAACTTTGAAGTTGGAACATTAGGTAGACATCAAAGTAATTCGGGTATGGACCATTGGAAAGCTACAAAGAAAGTCTTAATATATCTTCAAGGAATAAAAGACTATATGCATATGTATAGAAGATCTAATCTATCATAATTGATTGGATATTCAGATTTAGATTTTGTTGGATGCATTAACAGTAGAAAATTAACATTTGATTGTTAAGTCAAAATAGACTTTACGTACTTCATAATTTTGATGACAAACAAAGAGAGGTATAAAAATGAAAAGCAGATGGAAGCAAGGAAAGCAGAATTACAAAAAGCAGATGGAGAATAACTTGATACAAAAAGCAGATGAAAGTCTTGACGGAAATCGTTTGCAGAAAGTCCGACAGAAGCTAAGAGTAAAAAAATAGACGGAAGTCATTTACGAAGGAGACGGACGTT
>JANIHZ010000006.1:14459471-14472241 GCA_027478365.1 Erythroxylum rufum | reverse complement strand
ATTGCTCTTACCTTCTCTCTCTTCATTTTCGACATCTCCAAGCTTGGAAATGAACTTTCATCATCTTCCCTCCATTCGCCTAGAAGCAAGGTCAAAAATCCCTCAAGAATCCATGGAAAAAAATCGAAACTTACTTGAGTCTTCTTCTTCTCCTTCATCTTCGTCCGAACCTCTCTCTCCCTCTCTTCTCTCCATCGTTTTTTTCTCCTCTTTTTGTTCTTATTTTCGTGAGTTGCTGGACACAAAAATGACAGCCCCTTGTGTTTTATTGCCATGTCATTAAATGAGGCGTAAAAGACCAATTTGCCCCTCCACTTTAGCCTAACTTCCAAAATTACCCCTGCACAGGATTTTGAAAAACTGATAACTTGCATCCTGATTTTGAGTTGCTAAAAGAAATAATTTCACAAAACTTTCTTCTTTAAAATTGTTCCTCCATATCTTAAGTTTCCAACGACACCAAAAACGCTCAAATCGATCTAGAAACGAAGGAGTTATGGCCAAAATACTATTGGACCATCACAAAATCGAGACTGAATTCAAAACCGAACTTCAATTCAAAAATTGAACCTCTTAGGGACTGAAATTGAATTTCGATCCCTTCACATGATTTGTAGCCATATGTCTCAATTAAATTTTGCCTCAAGAATCAGCTCAATCGGATCTCCAAAGCTCCCGAATTTCTCAAAATACTGAACCATGTTTAGAAAATTTCCCATTTCACTTTGATTAAATTAATCATCCTCAATTTGATCTTAAAAAATTCATAATTCTCCACAAAAATGAAATTCAATGTCTTAGGATTCTAACGCTTCAAAAATCGGATCAATCGGATGTCGTACGAAGGAATTATAAGCAAAGATTGAACAAGGATCGGAGTACAAGTAAAGTTACGGGATTTCAAATTCATACTTATAACTGAACTTTCCAAAATCCATAACTCCTAGCCCCGATATTGAAAAATTGCATACTTTATGGCGTCGGAAAGATTGAAATACAAGCTACAACTTTCATTAATGCTACTTTCTCCAATTCAGACTAAATCCATATGACGAGTGGTCTCAAAACTAGCACACGCTAACTTTCTCTTAAGATCCTTTTCCAAAAACAAAGTAAAATAACCGTATCTTCAGAAAATCATAACTCTCAATCCCGACATCGCAAAATATCAAACTTTATGGCTGCAGAAAGCTCTTGACAGGAGCTATAAGTTTCAAGCAGATCTTTTTCTCGAATTTGGCCTAAATCAAAAAGTCAACTTTTACTTCAAAAAGTCAAACTTTTCTTAATTTTCCAAATTTTCACACTTTTCTCTTTATTTCTCAATTTTCAACTCCATTTCAAATCAACTCATTCTCTTAACTCTCATAACTCATACAAATCTTCTCAAATATTAAAATCATCAAAACTAATGAAATCTTTTCTCATTAATTTCCTTAAGTTCATTTAAAGTTCATCAATTTCCTCACCAATTTCTTTCTCATTTAAACTCATTTTAATATTTCTAATTTTCATCAAAAGTTCGGGGTCCAACATTATATGTCATAATTTTAACTTAAAATATGGATTTTGTTGTATATTCTAGTAATAGAACAATATAAGTGAAATATATAACAATGAATAAATTCTTTGCAAAGGAATTGATGATTGTAAATATAAAAATATAATGTTGATGCAATAGTAGATTTATTCATATAATATTCTATTACAAACACAAATTAATCACTATCATAATCACTTAATTGTAAATCAAAATCATCATTATCGTCTTTTTATGAAGAATTAGAATCAAACTCAAGCTCCTCTTTAGATCTCTCGCGATCCTGATCCTCTCCAGATGAAATTTCAACATATTCATTATTTGGATCGTTCAAAGGTTCATTCTTATCATATGTTAGACATGCATTTATTTTATAAACCTCTTCATAAAATGCTTCACTTTCAATTCTCTTTTTTCTCCTTTTCCATCCATTTCAAAAACACCTTTAGGTTTAACTTTGCAAACGACTAACTAATTTGACTTATCTTGTCATAACCTGGGAAAAGGGATAAAATAGACTTGGATCATTTGCATCGCCAATATGAAAGGTTCAAATTGTCTTAATCTTCTCTGCTGGTTGATTTTAACTAGATTATATTGGCTCTACACTTTCGTACCAACATTAGGAGTTGTATCAAACCAGTCACACTTAAATATCACACTTTGCTTTATTGGCAATACAGGATACTCAATTTCAAGTATCTCAGTAATTTTAACATAGTAATCCATCAATTCTCCCTATATGCAAAGTCCACTATTTACTGTTGCTATGATACGACCATGATATTATGTATGAAATTTGTATCCATTAACGAAATATACCGGATACGATTTAACAGTTCGCAATGGTCCTTTCGCAAGATCATATATGAACTTGTTCTCTATTGGATATTCTGAGGCCTACACAAAAATAAATTATCATATTAAATAGTATAATGTCATTTGAACACTTTGATGTAATAATTTAACCATTTCAATAATTGTAAGTGAAAACTTATATATTTCTCGAACCATCGAGAAAAGTGCCTTCTAACTTCTATATTAATCTCATCTTGTTTTTTTGGGGCATTAGCTTGCGTAGCCATTCCTCGTATAATCTAAAAGCATTATTATGTATTGTAGTTGTGAACACTAACTTTGAAAACTTAAAAAATAAATTTCAACGTCAACTTTAACTTACTGCACGAAAGGTTGAACCTCTTGATAGTTCAATAAAATGTAACCATGGGCAGCCTCTATTTCTTCCTCTGTTAATATTCTTCTTGTTGATGATCCATATGTTCGTCCAGGATATGTGAAAATGGATAAGTTACCATCAACATCAACCATTCCTCCCCCATCATCATTACAAGAAACTTTTCTTTCTCTTGTTTGAACATGCAACTCAAAATAATGTGAAGAAAATGTACTTGCTTCCTCCACTAAATAAGCATTATATATCAAACCTTCAACTCTAACCTTGTTTTTGACATTTTTCTTCAAGTGATGCAAATACCTATATTAGTAAATAGGTTATTACAATTCTATGATTAAAATATGCACCTATAATTAACTCTCAAATGGATATATCCACCAATAGTGAACTGGTCCAGTAAGTTTTGCCTCCTGTGCTAAATACACCGATAAATGCTCCATACAACCAAAGAAGCTTAGAGGAAAAATCCCTTCTAATTTGCACAAGATTATTGTAATTTTCTTTCTAGTTTTTCCATTTCGACCAACTTTATTTCAGATGATGTTAAGCTTTTAAAAAACAAACTTAATTCTGTGATAGCTTACCAAACCTTATTAGGAAGCAACTCCTAAAACGCAATTGGAATGAGCCTTTGCATAAAAACATGACTATCATGAATTTTTGTCCCAAATAATTTGTACTTTCTCATGTCCACACACCTTACTAAGTTTGAAACATAACCATTGAGAAATTTTAGACTTTTTAACCATTCACACAAAATTTCCTTTTATTTTTTGTCTAAAGTGTAACATGCTTTCAGATATTTACCGGTGCAAAAATCTTTATCTAACTCATTCCTTCTATAAAAAAGTTTCAAATCAGCTCGTGATTTTGCATTGTCCTTTATCCTCCCTTCAATGTTTATGATGGTATTGAACAAATTTTCAAAAATATATTTTCTAATTTGCATCACATCTAGATTATGACGTATCAAATTAGTTTTTCAATATGGCAAATCCCAAAAGATGCTTCATTTTCTCCAACCAAAATTTTTAGTAATGCTTGTATTAACTTCATCAGCTTCAAGTTCTGTAACTTTCAGCAATCCTAATTCTTCAATCTCCTGTAATATCTCTTCACCAGCTTTGTGAGGGGGAGGAGGTGTTTTTACTATCCTATTCTTAATGAACTTTTGTTTATTACATCTAAATGGATGATATGAAGGAAGAAATTTCCTGTAATTGTCAAACCAACATGTTTTGCCCACGTTTGGAAGATAAAACACGTCAGAAACGTTGCCACAATAAAGATAAGCCAATTTCCCTGTTATGCTCCATCCAAACAACATAACATATGCTGAAAAATCCCTAATAGTCTACATCAAAGCTACTCTCAAAGCAAAATTTTGTTTAAGAAACACATCATATGTCTCCATACCATATTCCTAAAGATGTTGTAATTCAGATACCAATGGTTGTAAGAATACATTAATTTTATGCTTTAGATTTGCAGGCCCTGGCATAATCACTGTCAAGAACATATATGCCTTACTCATACACATCCATAGAGGTAAATTATAAGGAATAATTATAATTGACCATGATGAATATTATTGGCCCGATTAACCAAAAGGTTGGAATCCATCTATCGACAATCCTAACCTAACATTTTGACTCTCAGCTGTAAACTCATAATAGGTTTTATTGAAATTTTTTACGCCAGTGCATCTGGTAGATGACTCATTATTCTATCTTCCTGTTCGTGTTCATCATGTCATCTCATGTGAGATGCAGTAACATCATAAGCATATAGTCTTTGAAGTTTCGAAGTTAATGGGAAATAATACATATGCTTCCAGGATACTAATTTCGATTTCATAGAACGCTTTTTAGGCTTGAACCTAGATTGATCACAAAATTTACACTCTTGTAATTCCACATCATCTCCCCGATACAACATACATTCTAATTTGCAGCAATCAATTTTTTCAGCTGGCAAACCAAGACCCTAATAAGTTTCTTCATATTGTAAAAACTATCAACCATTGTATGATCAAGAGGCAATGATTCATTATACCAACTAAGAATTTTATTAAAACTTCGATCATAAATATGCCCTTCAGGCTTTATGTTCAAGATTCAAGCAATTAAAGACAATTGAGTCATCATCTCACAATTTGGCCATAATTCTTGGTCAATTGAGTGTAATAAGTCAAAAAAATTGTTTTTGCATATGGGTTTGGTTCTTCTTCAAGATTTTCTATATTTTCGTGAAAGGTATAACCGGCTGCATCATTAGCCATTTGCATGTAAGGATTTTCAATTACACCTACATTATTTGTTCTAAATCCAATACCCCCTTCAAACTCATCCTTATTTACTAACGAGTTTACTTTATTACCCTTTGAGGTGCCACGAATCAATGGCTTCCCATGTCATGTCCACTCAAAATAATTTGGAACAAACCCTTTTCTTAACAAATGGACATTCACTTCATTAATAGGAAGAAAAAGAATATGTTTGCACTTTTTACATAGACATCTGATCTTTGGGCCGTTCATATATGCAATATATCAACATTACTCATTTCTACAAAACTATTCATTTAAAAAAGTGATTTCATAGTTAGTATCCTTCATTTCTCCTAAGTTTACAGAACATTTAACCTTTACACAACATCCCCTAAGTTTTAATAGTTCTTTGACCATTTCTCTTTGAACTCTACATCAAGCAACCACATTGAAGTTTAACTATTAATCAATTGAATTTATGACCAATAATTGATTTTAATACTATAGTACATGGCATTGTTTACACCTTTGAATCAAGAAAGCAAGTTCTCACTGTAACTCCTAGGCTTGTGGAATTTTTCACCTATAAGACTTATGAGAGTTGCATCACTGGTTTCTAGCCTATATACCATCCTAAGGGTTTATTTTATATTGGATCATCCATAAGATCTCAAACTCATTCCATATACAGTAACTACTTATGTAATTCATACATCTACTCATCAATCATTCAAACAAAACCCAAACATAAATACTTACACTATTAAAAAAGAATATAAAAACTCATCAATGATTATAAAAATATTCTAAATAATAACAAAAAATCAAGACCTTCTTTGTATTCACTGAAAACCCAAACCCAAATACTCGTACTATTAAAGCAACTCATATAGTAGACATTAGTTGGACAACTTACCTCGATGGACGGACAACCACAGACTACAAAAAAGAGAGATGAGTGACACTCTTTAACACAAACAATACCACACCTATATATAAAAAGTACCATCACAATAAATAAATAAAGCTTTACGAATAAAGATCTACTTAAAGCAACAACAATCTTTATAATTAATAGGTGTAACATGATGAAAACTAATACCATATTACTTATACCATTATGACCAAAACTAAATCTTTATAATTAATAGGCCAATAGTTCAAAAGTTGACTTGTTTAATCTATTCTCAAAGTAAATAAAGATCTAAAGGTGAGAATCTTTTAATTTAAAAGCATAGAAAATAGGCAAGTAAAGTCTCAAACTCTCAAGCCTCGTCTTTAGATTAGTTCCTTCATCTTTTGGGATAGAGAGTTTGTTTGAACTAGACTAACTTATTTTAAGTGTCTTAAAGAGTAAGGGATTTAAATATTTAATGGGAAGATTTATTAAAGCTAGAATTAGGATTATAATTTTGCATATTGTAAGGCATAATTAAGAACCCCATGATATTGCTTACTTAGTAATTAACTCCTTTACATTAGCATAGTTTAGTAGTTTTGGGAAAGAGGCCTAGTTTCCTAATTATTTGTGCTTTTTGGGAAAGAGGCCTAGTTTCCTAAACATTAGCATTTAAGTAAAATACCTCATTGGTTGGTTACTTTTAGGAAAGAAGCCTAGTTTCCTAATTATTCATACTTAGGCTTAGAATAAATGGAAACAAATGGGATTGAAAAAGACTATTTTCCAAAAAAACAACCTATTCTCATTTAACTTCACATCTAGAGAAGTTATCATAAGGTCTTATATAAAGCTCCTTGGAACCTTTATGGTAAACACATTCATATTCAACTGTAGCAACCTAATGTGAAGTTTAAAACTATTAAGAGGAAGCAAGTTTCTGTCTAGATCAACATTCACAACAAATAAAATCACTCAAAAGAATCAGTTATATTTATCTTTGCATAGTGGTGGATATTAGTAAGCAACTCCATAATGTGATTCTCCTTCCCATAATTGGAGCTAATGATTCTCTATATAAAGATTCACTGAGATTGTCCTATCAACAAAGGCTATCCTAGCTAAGCTAGGAAAAATTTAGAGGCCAATAAGTAACTCTTCAAAAATGGTCACTATATTTAACTTCTAAGATTGGAGAATAATTCTTCCACTAATGAATTGAGTAAGAAAAAGAAACACGATGTATATATAACTCATAAGAAACAAACTATTGTATAAGAAAACCAATGAGTTACACCCTTAATGCAACCCTCAACTACTTCAAGTGATTTTGTTTTAGTTGCTATAGATAACTATAGGCTCATAGGTAGATATTAGGGATCAATAAGTCATAAAAGTTGCTAAGCTAATTGTTAAGAAAAACTTTGATAGATCAAAGAAATAAGAAAGATCCCCAAGAAAAGAAGTCAAGATATTTAGGGTTTTGAGAATAGTGTAAAGTTTAAATCAGGAACTCAAAGAACTACAAGGAAGAAAAATAAGGTTAAATATTTAAAGAACTTTTCCTAGCACGAAGGGGGTGGAAGTGGGGATAACTATCCCAATAAGCAATTAATACTTCAAAACTAGTTAAGAGATATATATGAAATCATTTATAAAATCATTTCTAAGCTAGTTGCATAAGGACTTAACATTAACCTTTAGTAAAAGACTTTCAAACTTCCTTTACTCTTGAAAGTTTGGTTTCACAAGAGATGCTCAAAGGCTTTGAAAAGAACCATTCTAATAAAAAGTATGTCATTCAATGCTTATATTTGAAATGCTTGAAAACTTAAAAGTTAAAAAGCACCTAAATGTCTGTCTTTGTCCTAAAAAACGCTTCTATTTTCTTCCAATCATGACCAAACCTGTAGCAGGAACAAAACAACAACATAAGTTAAATTAAAATATTGATGCATGCAACAAGAAAGATTATTTGTGAAGACAACATTTTGCATGAACCAGAAGTCATAATTTTAATACTTAATTGCTTCTTTGCTACTATGAACCTTTCTTTCAAATCCCCCCTTATAGGGGAGAAACTCAAATTTCAAGTGCAATCTAATATAATACTCACATAAATTCATTACTTAGAACTTGGTAGTCCAAAAACATCCACCTAACCCTATTTAATTTGCTCCTTTGGCCAAGTAAAACAAATATTCAAATAGAAATTAAAAAATAACACTCCCTGAAATTGTTCCATCTCTCATTTATAGGCAATTGTTGGATGAATCATAAATTCAAACTAAGAATAAAAATTAAAAATAAAAGTACCCAAATCAATAATTCAAACCACAGCTCATATTTCACCACCAAATCAAAAATATAAACTAGAGCTTCAAAATTCCATTTCCATAAATATCTCAAATTCAATCTCCTCCACAGACAAACGAAGACAATTAAATGAAATCACCATCACAATGTTATTGGTAAAAAACATAAAACACAAATCACCACCCCATCTGCATAATGACACAAAAAAGAAACAAAAACCCATACAATCAAAGTAGTACACAAAACCTAAATACAACAATGTCACCATAAAATTAGATGGACCACTTACCTCAACTGACAATTAAATGGAAGAAGATAGTGAAAGCCACCTAATAGGAAGATAGTGAGGACAAAAACAAAAGATGTAAGGCATCAAAAGCCACCAAAAAATGAAAAAAATCAAAAACTTTAATCGTGGGGGAGAAAATGAAAGAACCAAAAACCCAAAGAAGATGACAGGTGGGGGGATTTAGGTGATAGACCACTGCCGACGTCTTTTATAATTATCAAACGACATCATTTTACATTAAATTTAAGAACACTGCTGAGGTCATTTGACTTTACTGACAAAAAATTAATCCTTCAGTAAATGTCCTCGCTGATTTATCCCGACAAACCTTGCCACCAAACGACGTCATTTACATTTTATTAAAAATGTTGAAGTTGAAGCAAATGACATTTAACCTTCAATTTTACCGACGAAATACATTTCTGTCGGTAAAAGACGATGCTTATTTTGCCACCTATCATTTGAGCCTCTTTTACCGACGGTGATTCCTATTTCATCACTATATTTCGTTGCAAAAAATTTCAGCATAATTTTCCCACAACTTTATCGACGGATATTTTGTTCGTCGCAAATTACCATTTCTTACGACAATGGTACCGACATATTTTGATTTTTCTTCACTACTTTTCTACAGTATTTTTTCCATTGGTAATGA
This sequence comes from Erythroxylum rufum, assembly GCA_027478365.1. NCBI lineage: Eukaryota > Viridiplantae > Streptophyta > Magnoliopsida > Malpighiales > Erythroxylaceae > Erythroxylum > Erythroxylum rufum. The sequence continues at coordinate 14,463,079 of JANIHZ010000006.1, read as the reverse complement.
TATGTTGATAATCGGTAATTTTCTTATAGTGTGAGAATTTTTTATATCTGATAGCCATAAGACTATAAATTGATGTATACAACTAGTTTGATATCAAGATTCATGTAAAATCCAAGCAATATTCAATTTGGTGTAGTTAAGAGTGTTCAAAAATATATAAGAGGAATACTAAATTATGGATTAGTATACAAAATGAATGAGAACATTAGTTTAATCTGGTATCTTGAAAATGATTTTGGCTGGTTCTATCAATGATGCAAGAAATATATTTAGTTTTATTCCTTTTCTTTTAATAGTAGTGTGTTTAATTGAAATTGAAAAATAAGAAATTCTTTCTTAATCATCATTTAAAGCTGAGTATATTGCATCTATCAGTGCTTTAAATGAATGCATATGACTAAAGAAGTGATTAGTTGATCTTAAAATAAAACAAGAGGGTAGTACTTCTTTTTACATTGATAATTACTTAGCTATAACCATTGTAAATAATCTCATTCAACATATGAGAATCAAGCAGATTAAAGTCTATTTTCATGTTATCAGAGAAGTTGAAAAGAAGGGTAAAGTAAGACTTGAGTATCGTTCTTTAAAAGAGAAAATAGTTAACATAATGACTAAAGCTTTATCTAAATGTAAATTATTTATCTAATGTATAAGTAGGTTTGGCAAAGAAGCCCAAGCTTGGCCAGGCCTAGTTCATAATTAACGAGTTTGGCCTAAGTTAATTAGACTTTTGATCAGATTTGGGCTATATTTTATTAAAATTTTAAGCTTTAGATCAGGCTCGAACTAGGGCTTCATGGCCCAGATCAAGCTTGAAAGCCCAACTATATATACACTTAAAGTTAAGACCCTAGCCTAGCTGTTATTTTTTGCTCTCTCTTATATTGCAACATTACTTATGATGCTTCACTATTCCTTAGTTTTTGCTTCACTATTCCATATGCCAAGTCTTTCAAGATTCTTTCTTTTACATAGAAACAGAGAAGGATGATCAAAATTCAATGGTTGTTTCTATTATGACTAATGATGATTTGATATATGAGGAAATGCAAAGGTTGGACTATCTACAGTTAATGGTAAGTGATCATTGTTATAGAAGACGGCTTATGATGTCAACTAGTGATATAAGAAACTTGGGAGAATGGTTATGGCCACAATCTTGATGTTGTGGTTTTTAAGTATTACAGTGTTGGTTATGCAATTATGGGAGTTTGAAATTCCATGTTAATTGTTGAACAAATGACAATAAGAGTGACCTAGTGAAGTAGAGATTGCTAGTAATGAATTATCAAAGCCATGAAGAGGATAAAACTCGATCAAATTTTAGATAGGATTTAAGCCACCTAAAATATGTTCTAGCTCAAGGTTGGATGATATGAGACAAGTTTAATCGAGGTTCAAGCTCAGTCCTTATGGAAGAGAGTCAGGCTAGACCAAGCTAGTGCATTGCCTTACCTATCTTCATTCCTAGATGTGGGGTTGTGGTTTTGAAAAAAAAATCAAGAAAGAGTGTTGGTACTAATGTATTTCTATAAAAGATAAAGGGTAGAATTTTCTCAAGTCCAAATCAACTTTGTTTTGATAAGAAATGACTTTACAGAAGAAATGATATAGATTGTCAAATTTTAAGTGAGCTGATGAACTGTAACAACAATGTTTTCTATCCTTGGTGAGCTTTATCATGAAGAAATTAACTTTTTTAATTAACATTCAAGTTAATTCAATGTTATTAAGATGATTTTTGCTAGAATGATCCAACCATGAGATTGAAAACAAGTTTTGGAGTAGGAACCAAAGGTTGTTGAAGTTGGAAGCAATATTATAACTATCAAAGTTGTGCTTCTAACATCCACAATTGATCTTCTTATGAATATAATCTTTGTTAAATTTTAGTAATTAAGAGTGATCAAGGCTTTTTCAAGCTAAAGAAGTAGAGAATTGAAGGCTATAACCTTGATTCGGTAATAATACAAAAAAAAATGGAGCAAAGAATTCATAATGAAAAGCACTCAAGTATAAAATCTTCCATTATCAATTTAGACATTTTAATAAGATATTTTGGTTTATATGAAGCTTATTTATGCACTAGTCACCTTAATTTTACTATTGTAAAACTTAGCTAAAAGATGAGCTAGCTTATAATGGGATTAGTTGAATTCTTATAATTGTGATGATAAAATTAACTTCTTTATATTGTTCTTTAGACTTTTATATTTTTTTATTCATGATTTTTGGGATTTTAATATGATGACATGTCTTGAATATGCATTAGATTTTATGTTTTGTGTATAGAATTTTTATGCAATGAAAAAGTGAGTAACACTTGAGTCTGAAATGTAACTTTATCACTTCTCTTTTGCTCTTCATTTTTAACCTTATAGTTGAAATTGTAATGATTATAAAGAGAAAAACATCATAATAGTTTAAAACTTGATAGTTTTATGATCTTTTGTGAAGCATGGAATATGAGAGCTCATATAGGCCTTCCAGAAATCTCAACCAAAACAAAATTTGAACATGTAAACTTGAAAATAAGTCAATGACATAAAATACCAGAAAATAGTGGAAAATCAATAAATTCCATGATAAAATTTAGTTACTTCATAGTCCTAAACTTATACTTAGCTTTTGTATATTTTTAGGTATGTCCTTTTTTCCTTTTTAGAAGGAAAAAATGATGATATTGTTGAAACAAAAATTTGTCAAAAATCTGTATTTTTCTAAGAATATAAAGTAACCCATCAAAATTTTTAGTACCTATTTTGGAACACCTCTTATGTTTAATACCAGTCTTAATTTATTTTTCTTTTATTTCGATTACCCTGAAGATTAGGTTCTACATATGTTCATTAGATTAATGGTGTGAATAATAAATAAGATTTGGTAGTGTAAATACCCTAGAATATTTTTTTAGAGAAAAAAATAAATTTAAACAAGATAACAACAATAAAATAAAAAAGGTTAAAAAATAAACTTCATGTGGTTTCAATAATTAGAAAAAGCATGTGTATAAAATATCTAAAAAATGTTATAGTTAATAAGAAAGACAAATACCTCATTTTATATGTAAAATTGATGTCAAGCGACTCCTTCATTAGTGTTCCAATGGAAAGATTTAATAAATTTACTGGTGTATCATATATACATGTCATAATTATGATAAAAAGTATAATAATATCTAACATGCATTATTGGTTAATTTTATTGACAATATTAATATACTAATTTATCATGTTTTATTAATAATTAATAAAACATTTATACAATTAATGTGATAATAAATTAATCTTTCACTAAAATTTTGTTATTATATAATAATAAATAAGATGACAAATTTATAAGTAGTATATCCTACAAAGTTACTTTCTAACTGACTACATATTGACTAATATACAACATATAACTAGTATAGGATCATCTCTTATCAAGATCACCTGTATAATATGAGTTAATTTAACCAAATAATCCTTCTTGTTTCCTTCTAAACTTTAAAAATGCATCTATACTACCTATTAAGTATCTCAAAATCTACTACACAATATGTCAATGCTCTTTTCTAAGATTGGATATATATTTGCTAACAACACTGATAACACTTTAAATAT
>JANIHZ010000006.1:14246638-14258472 GCA_027478365.1 Erythroxylum rufum | reverse complement strand
CACACTTGTTCAAACAATTATTCCCTAAACCTAATCATACACATTCAAATGCTCAACTTGCCTTATGGTAGGTACAACGAAGAGGTAAAACAATTAAGGTCAAGGATCATATTTTGAGTTTAAAGAAAGAAAGTGTTTCATGTTAAGCTCAAAGGGGTTTCACTAAAAGTAACATTATGGTGGCTGTTTAAGTAAAAGGGACAAATCCTAATTTCCTTCATCATTTCAACGTTTGCATAAGACTAAGTGATCTCGACTAGTATTTGCAGGCAAGTTCTAGAGTTCCCTAATCATAAAAGAACACTCTCGGCAAAGAATACTTGAATTTGGTATTTAGTAGTTCAAAAAGGCACAAATTCTTACCAAAGAAGGTGTCATTCATCTATCACAATGAACTAATGTTCTTTTAATCAAAATCCAAGTTGATCAGTTTAAGCATGCAAGTATACTCATTCACTCATCTTATGCATTTCTAATCCTGATTGAGTTCATTTAATGATCATGCATCTCTAAATATTAAATGGGAAAAATAAACACACTATACACAAACAATGATTTTTTTTACTAACACCCCTACACTTGAACATCACACTATTTCTAATGTGATTAAAATAAAAGTAAAACATGGGTCTAAGACAAAAGACAAAATGAACACAAACAAGGAAAAAGATTAAAACTAAAAGAAATTAAACTAGTAAGCAACAAAGAAAGGGATAGCAATACAATACGAATGTTTGGGGTGATCATTGCATTGATCGAGCGTGGAACGTGGTGTACCGTGTCGAGGAATGAAGAACAATTGTAAGGAAAGCAGATAGAAGAGACATAAGAGTAAGCCTGCACACACAAAGAAAACAAACTAAGTTAAGGTTCACTAATAAAAATAACAACCAACAGATAATTGAAAAACAAACATAAATTAAATAGGTTGCTTCTTTAACGTCTTGTAGCTGGACACCTCAATGGTCATACTCAAGGTGGGTCGCTCAAAGTGATTGAATCCACCATTTTCTCCTTTTCATATGGATTTGTCTCTAAGAGTTTTCCTAACACTTCCTCAGCTACATCCATTAGCAATTGGTAGCATTCATCAATCTCTTTAACTAAGTCCAGTTTCTTTTTATCTTCTTCTTACAAGGCGAAATCAAAACTGGCAGCATTAACTTGATCAACAAAAAAGCACTATTTTGAAACAGTAGAATTAGGAATAGGTTCAACATTAAAGATTAAAAATTCTATTGTTTCTCCTAAGACTATCATGGTCAATTTCCCATTCTTCACATCAATCAAAGTGTTGGTAGTGGCCATAAAAGGCTTCCCTGGGAGTATGGAGTATTCCTTTTCTTTCTCTTTCACTCCCTCTATGTTTAGCACAACAAAGTCTATAGGCACAATCAATCCTCCAACTTTCACCAACACTTCTTCTATTATTCTTTTTAGATAACAGATTGACCTATTAGCTAATTGCAAACGCATGTTTGTAGGTCTTATCAGTCTTAGATCCAATTTCTCATATATAGAGTGAGGCATAAGATTTATGCTTGCTCTAAGATCAAGCATAACCTTAACCTCATCACCATTACCCATTGATACTTGCACGATAAAACATCCTGGATCTTTTAGTTTGGGGGTTAAATGCGGTTGCAGAATTGCACTTACTACTTCCGAAACTAGCACCTTTTCTTTAAGCTCAAAATTTCATTTCTTGGTGCTTAGTTCTTTGAAGAACTTGACATAAGCCAGAATGTTCCTAATGACATCTAACAAGGGATGATTAACATGGACCTTCGAAAGCATGCGATATAAATAGGAAAATTGCTCATCTTGTTTTGATTCCTTAAGGCGACTTAGATATGGAATTGGTGGTCGATAAGGATTTGTCGCCTTGTGCAACTTTTTTCCTTCATTGTCCTTAGTGCCATGCTTAAATTGTTCACCCTTTTAAATGTGACTTGAAGAGTTTCTCCCATTTTTTTCTCATTCTGCTCATCTTCTTCTTTGGTGAGGCTTTCCTTCTCTTGATTATCAGTATCAGATAACTCAGAAGGAAACTCAACAAATTGTCAATCACTTCACCACTTCTCATAATGGTAATTGCTTGGGCTTGCTCGGGTTGACTGGGCAAATTCCCTTTTTGATTGTTATACATTTGAGCAGCGAGTTGCCCTGTTTGGATCTCAATCCTCTTCACAGATGCCTTCAAAGAATTGAACCTCTTGTTGTTCATTTCTTGATTTTAAGTTGTGAACTGGATAAAGAATTCAGGCTCTCCTCCAAATAAGGCTTGCTTAGTGGGTTTTGAAGTGAGGATTGCTTTTAGTAATAATTTGGCCTTTGAAAATTTTGGTATTGTGATTGGGGTTGTACTGATGGATTGTTGGTCTTCCATGAAAATTTGGGGTGGTTTCTCCAACCAAAGTTGTATTTGTTTAAGTACAGATCATTCCACTCCTTTGGTTGAAAACTTTTGAGTGAGTTCACTTGTTCTTCCCTATTTGCAAAAGGCTCATACGAATACCAGCAAACGTTATCTCCATGACCAAAGTTCCACAGATACCACACACCTCTTAATTTGGAATGCCTTGGGGTGGCCTTGTAGTTAGCATCTTCACATGCCTCGTTAACTTAGCTAACTGCATAGCCAATTCTTGATTCGAGCTCACTTCATGAACTCCAACTCTTCTCCCTCTAATGTTCTTTTATTGAGAATTGGTCCCTAACATTTTGAAGATTTCATACGTTTCTTTAGCCGTCCTCTCTCCTACAACTCCTGCTACTATATTGTCTACTATGTACTGGCACTATTGCGTTAACCCATCATAAAAGAATTGGTTTAGCATGTGAAGTGGGAAATGATGGTGTGGACAGTTGATTAGCAAAAGTTTGAAACGCTCCCATGCTTTATGGAATAACTCTCTCCATCTGAGTGAAGGTAGCTATCTTGGTGTGTAACTCAGAGGTCTTTTAATGGGAATAGAATTTTCTCATAAATTTATTGTACACCTCCTCCCATGTAGCCAAAGACTCAGAAAGAAGGATCATCAACCATGCCTTAGCCCGATCCTTAAATGTGTATAGGAAGCATCTCATTCTGAGTTGATCTTCGTTTAATCCATCCAACAGAAAGGTTTGGAGAGTGGTATAGAATTCCCGAATGAAGTTTAAAAGGTCTTCATTGGAAGCCTCATAGAATAATGGCAGTATGTTATAACGGATGCTCTTCATAGTTCCTAGCTGCCTCTCCCAAACGTATGCACGAAGTTGCAGTACCAATCACCAATCTAGCATACTCCTTCATCACTAACTACCTTTCACACATCTTTTGGTTAATTTGATCTTTACTCTTTGGTTCCTCATGATCGTCTTCATAGTCCCCTTGAAATTGTCGTATATGATGTATGTTATTAACAAAAGGGACGGTTTTTTTTATATCTAAAGATCTCCTTCCTAACATAAACCAAGTGAATTCACTACCTAAAGTTTTCCTACTTTGCACAACTAACTATGGAAAGCACTAAATTAATAACGAGAATTACAAAACATGTTAACAAAATAACACAATAAAACATGCATACATGTACAAACACAAACAATCAAAATCACTTTAGCAAACAAAAGCAATCAAAATTAATTTAAGTTTAAATGTTAAACACATCCCAGGCAATGGTGCCAAAAACTTGTTGAGCCCAAAAAGTTCTAAAAATTACCTAAGCCATCCTACTCGCAAGTATACAAGGTAGTTATAGTGATTACCGAGGGTTGTCTCCCATGGAGGTGAAATTGGTTCACTTAAATTAAACTTGAATAAAAGGAAAAATAAAAAACAGATGTAATCCTAGACATTCTATCCCGATTTATTGAGTGAAGACTTTAATGAAAATCACAAAATGGATTGAAAAGTAAACAGAAGTAACTGGAAGCAAAGAGGAATTGATTAATCGAAATGGAAGACTTTTGAGAATTAACTTCACTAATTTAATCTCCTATGCATGATTAAGAGAAAATGATTGGAAAGTTGTTTTACTAAAATTAATAGTTGGGTTCTAAATAAACTCGAATAATGAACTAATCTAACTTTCGTATTCAACTAATTATCATCTGAATTAATTATGGAAACCCGACTACTAATTACCACTTAAGTTAATATATTTCTAGTTCTTAACCTAAGCGTCCATAGTTTCTCAATCTGTAATAAATTTCTCCTCTCGGTCCTTCGTTTAATACTAAATTGATACAAAGTTTTGTCATTATGTTACATCCATTTAGCTTAGAAACTACATAAATAAATAAGAAAAAAAATTGTGACTCAATCACGCATAGTCAATAAAAATAACTACATTAAGTCTTAAGAAAAAGAGATTAGCCCATCATAGCATAAACACAGTTCATCATCTCCATACACTTCAATCCCATGTTACTGTTAACAAAAGTATTAAAGCAATAAAATAGTGAATACTAAATGAACTATGAAAAGATAACAAGTAATAGTTAGTTAAGCTAACAAAGTAATAAGTTTAGTAAATAAACAAGAAACACTATAACAGATTAATAACAAAGCAAGCCAACAGAGATCGGGTGACTGAGGTATGGTGGTCTCCTACCCCTCTCAAGCTTCCTACATTAGCTCTTGCCTTCTGGTTTAGCTTGTTCTCAATAGATAGTCGAAGGCTTGGTTCTGCTTCCAACTCTGTGCCAAGTTTCTCTCTTCTTCACTAACTCTCTCTATTCTCTTCTCTTCTTCCCTTCTTTCTCCCTATTTTCTCTCTCCTTAAATGCCTCTAGTGTGTTGAGTATGAAGAGTGTAAAATGGAATGAATGATCTTGCCGCCATCCTCCTATCCTTTCTATTTGTAGCCTCATTTAGATTTAGGTTTTCGTGCCCTTTTAAGCTACAGCTGCCACATAATAACACAGGCAGATTAAAGGAGTGCATGGGAATTTGCACGGGGGTGACTATGTTTGTCACCTCCGTGAAGGCTGACCACCCCCGTGCATAAGCTTGCATGGTGGTGACTAAAGTGTCACCACCTTATGGTGGTGACACTTTAGTCACCATCATACAAGTGGTGACATTCTTATTATTATATTCTTCTCTGTTTTATCTTCCAATCAAAATGACATGAACTTTAATTGTTCATGCAAAATCCACAAAATAATCCAATCAACATCATGCAATATTCACACCATTTTCATTCAATTTATCTCTCATTTGGATTAAATAACAAGAATTTGTAACCAAAATCAAGATATGAAGGTAATTAAAAGCAATAGAATCTAGACACAATAAGTGTTGGAAAGGCATGGTAATAAATATATTGGGGGAAAGATTAAAAGGAAGAAGGATATGGGTATTGATGAACTTAGCATGCTAGTTATAAAAGAAATTTTCGAAGATAAAGGACATAGAGTAATATCTATGTTGTATAAATTTTCACATGAATCGATGAGAAGCTTGATGGAGTTAAGCTTACACCATGACAAGGAAATGTTGGCTATACTCCAACAAACAGAAGATTTGAATTATCAAAATGTTCAAATCTACTGCAATCATGGTTATGAGCGTCCTGCAACAGATGGTGAAGAATAAGACTATGATATTCGCAATGAATTTGATGATAATGATGAGGGGTTGTTCCGAATTCAATTAGAGCAAGATGAGGACTTTTTTGTTATACAGGATAGTGATTCTAGAGATGATTTAGTTGATGATGAGTTATTTGCAACTGATGATGAAGGATGTATTTTTGCAAGAACAAATGAGAGGAGATGTGCGAAGACTTTACATAGTGGGTTTGAATGCGACAGTGTTGTCAATAAGGTTAGAGGTAATGGAAAGAATTTCAATGAAGAAGATGTTCATTCCAAATATATAAGAAGAATTTCAATGAATAAGGTTCATTTTAAAGATATACACATTTTAATAGCTTTCCAAAGTTATACACACCGTAACAGCTTTCCAAAGCTATGTACCTACTTTCAGTGGTAAACATAACAACTGAATATTATGATGGGTTCAACTCATTTTTAAACCTTTAAAATAATCATGCATTTATTTGTGCCTCATAATAAGTTGTTAATTAATAATCGAGAAATAATAAGGAAAGAGAGGGGGAAAGAGAGAGAGAGAGAGAGAGAACATCCAAGGTAAACATAACAACTTAATATTATGGTGGCAGGTGACTGAAAAAAAAAACAAAAAAGTCTCAGACCTGCATTTGCTCTTTTAATTATTATAATGTCTCCTTTTTTGTTGTACTTACATCTGATGCCCAAGCTATGAAATTGCATAGGACCTACAAAATAAAGATATAAACAGAAATATTAAGACTTATAACAAATTTGCATTATGTAGATATATTATTTCATATACTTTTTGTAAACAGCAACACATCTTTTGAACAAGACTCTTACCCCAACGCACAAAACAAGTTTGACATATTTTCTAAGTATAACAAACTTTGATTTCTTTTACAAATACCAATTACCTACAAGACACCTTCAATTTCAATTTTGATTAACATGAATTTATACAAATGACATTGCTAAAAACAATAATTGAAATACTTACTTTTGTATTGATGCATTCATAAAAATGTTGACTAATGTTAGACTTAGGATTTGATATTCTTAACTTCATCTTCTTATTACAATTAGAGCAACAAGTATTTAAAATATGTATTACATATAAAAATTACAATATTAATTATAATTGAATCCAATTAAATTATCGCATATAACAAATAATATATATTAAAATTATTTTATCGTTGAACATAATGCTTTCTCTCGACAAAATTAGTAATATATCATTCTTAAATTATTAAAAGAACAATAAATAGCACCCTTGAATCCATTAACAACACCTTGACACTCTTCCTACGTCAAATATACACTAGGTGTATAAACAACGAAAGCTACATATACTTTATTTCTGCCTATTTTTCTTTATCCTGTTACAATATCATCATACAAATATTTAATTACTAGATTAAATGCGCTTGTAATTATTGCATAATTCTAGTCACTTTCATATCATTCTAGTAGCAACACCTTTGATTAGATCTAATAATAGATCACTAAGAACAAATTTGTGAAAAGGTAAATAAGGTGACATTGTTTACCATATTTAAAGGTCATTAAAAAAAAGGTATAATCATTGGAGGGGCCAGAGACCTATTTTGCTAGGAAAAGCATAATCAGATTCTATAATTAGTAAAGATTATTCCCAATAGCAACATCAGATTTTAAAAAAAACTAATAATCATGCTAGGACACCTATCTTTGTATTTTACAGTGAAGAACTTGGGGATCTTCATCAAAAAAATTTTCTGAATCCCTATGCTACCTAAGACAATTATTGAGACTCTACATATGTAACAATATCTACAACCAAAACTAAAGCCTCCAGTCATAAAGAAGGAAGAGATTTCACTATCTAGTTTGAAAACTGATCTTAATATTACGAAACCATGGAAAGCATTGTCTACCTTGATTATCACCATCTTCTTTTGAAATGTTAAATAAGAACTTTGGAAGAGAAGTAATTCAAGGTTGTTGGAGCAGCAAATCCCCAATTGTAAGAAAAACCTAACTTTCACATGGATGAATTTGATGCAAGGGCAAAATAAGCTTCCTGCAATGCGAAAAGGGTCGAGGGCATCGAGAAAATGATATGAAAACGAAGAGCTTATTGGTGCTATATGCTAAGATACGAGAGTAGCTTAGGGTATCTAAAAGTTGAGGGCATTCACAAAGCAAACAAATAAGAAAGGGATGAGGCTATGTAAACTGAAAACAAAGGGGGTGAGAGTTGCCTCAACAATCTAATTTAGGTCATTTTTCAATAATGGCATCATTCAGTTATGTTTAATAACGATATCATTTCATTAATCAACATTTGTTGTTTTTATTTTAGCTGACGTGTATTATCAGTTAGGGTTTCTAAACATGTGGCAAGTCACATCAGCAAACTTAACAAAGAAACTAACATCGGGCTAGAATTTAAAAAATGAAAGTTTGAGCATTTTATTGCTACTTTTTGAAGTTTAGGCTATGATTGTAAAATTAAGCAAAGTTTAGGATTTTTTGTAATTAGCCCTATTTAATAAATAAGAATCAATATGAAATATTGGATCTTATTTGGACATAATTGGTATTTAATTAGAATTATTTGATTGAAATTATAATTTAATTTTAATTAAATTATTAAAATATTCAAAAACTTATTATAGATATTCTTAAGCTTCAATGGAGTTAGCACTTCTTGCTTAACCCCTGTTGTAAGAGTTACAGAGTTTTCCTAACCTGTTGGATACTTATGTGTTTATGGTGGTTGAGATAGATTGATTTCATAAACAATTATAGGGATATGACAAGAATATGATTAACTTCATAATAAGGAACATATTAAAATTAATGCTTCATTATGATTTATGCGTTAACCATTTTATATAATGAAAGTGATATTAGTTTTCTAGAAATCAAAATACGAAATTTTTTTAAATTATTTTGTTGAAGTCAGGATCAGATCTTATTTCGATTTTCTAACAGAGAAAGCTCACATCTAGGAATTAGCAAAGCAAGGAGGACATCTATCAAAATTAATAAATGAAAAACTTTATTATTTAGAAATGTTACTAGAAAGAGTTTGAACTTTTTTTAAGCAATATATCTTTCTAAAACATATGCATTGTCATACAGTGATTTAGTACATAGACATTGGATTGACTAAAACTGATCTTATAGGAATTTCTTTTGCCAACAGGTGCAAATATCTGCACAATGTTAATTGGCCCTGTAGTCAGTGACATTTTGAGACTTTAACCAAATGTATTGCATTCACTATATTTTGATCTTTTTTCTGTAAAACTTGAGATAACCCATTTGTGATTCCTAAGATCTTTATAATAAGATGTAACACAAAGAGAAATTCAAAGCGAAGCATAATATCAATTAAATCAATAGCTTCAACCCTTTGTGAATCATCATTCTCATTTTCTCTAACAAACTCAAGAACCTCAATGACAGAAGAAAATAAATGTAGCAAATTAATGAGAGTACCAAAATGAGAACCCCAACGAGTATCTCCGGGTCTTTTCAGTGTCATTTCTTCATTCAACCCTTGCCCAATTTCTATTACCCCTTGTGAAATTCCTGCGATCACTTTCTCCATTTGTTTTTCTCGAAGCATATCCCTACGCTTACAAGATCCTCCAATAACATTGCACAAATGAGTAATAGTATTGAAAAAGGAACATACATTTAAATGCTTTTTAGCAACAACAACAAGTGTAAGTTGAAGTTGATGTGCAAAACAATGGATGTAGTAAGCGCAGGAATTTTCCTTCAAAATTAGACTTTTAAGACCATGAAATTTACATCGCATATTACTAGCTCCATCATAGCCTTGACCTCTCAAGCTAGCAATACTCAAGCCATAGTTAGAGAATAATGACTTGATACCTTTTAAAAGTGAAGTTGCACTTGTGTCACGTACATGCACAAGACCAAGAAATCTTTCAATGACACATCCAAAACTATCAACATACCGAATGACGACTCCCATTTGCTCTTTTACTGACACATCTCGACATTCATCCACTAAAATAGAGAACAAATCATCACCCATATCTAAAATAATGGCCTTTGTTGTCTCAAATGCAACTGCATTAATGATATCACGTTGAATATCGGGTGATGTAAGTTTGAGATTTTCAGGAGCATTCCCTAGAATAACATTCCTAATTTCTTCATTGTTAGAAGCTATACATTTTAGTAATTCTAGAAAATTTCCTTGGTTTGTTGAATTATCAGACTCATCATTCCCCCGGAAAGGCAACCCTTGCATCAAGAGATAACGAAGACACCTTATTGATGCATTTAGCTTACACCGATATTCAATTTTTGATTTCTCTGATTGCCTTGAAAAAGCTGACTCAATAGATTAGGATTGGTTCATTAAATTTTCACAAGCAATTCGACATCTATTATGATCAGAGTCATGACTTCCTACATGTTCTCTTAATCTTGTTTTCTTTCGCCAAGCACTAAAACCCTCATATACAAAATTAGTATGTTTCCTTTCACGATCAGCTGAAAAAAGATAACAATATAAGCAATATGTAACATCTTTTTCAACACTATATTCCAACCAATCCTTGAAATCATCAAACCATGATACAATAAATCTCCACTTACAATCTCCATCCATGGTTTGAGGAAAGTTATGATTTCGAGGTTGATAAGGAACTTTTAATAAATAAGCTCTACGCACCTGATCTTGTTTTTCAGGAAGATACTCCATTTTATTAGGTCTCAATCCTAGATCGAAAGGAAGATTTTCTGAGCCAATCACAAGTTCTTCAATAATAATCTCCTTCGATGCTAGAGGTGTTTTATTAACATTCTGATTTAAATCACACAATGATGACTGAATAGTCGATCTTAATTTTTTAAAGTATTTTTCCATAACTGCAAAATTAAAAAAATAGTTAGAACCAATATTTACTAAATAGATAGCTGAGATGAATTGACATAGGGTTGGTCCAGAGTTAGTGGACTAGAAGATCAGGTCCTAACTTTTCTGCTTTTGGCTGCACAGTCCGTACACACTAACCTGCCATTTTAGGGAGTATATATGTAATCGTATTCGAGTCGAAATCCAACTTTTCTGCTTCTCTCTTACAATTTTCTTACGTTTTCTCTCGAGAATAAAAGCCTCGGTTTCTGTTTTTTACTCTCTCTTGCGATCGTTTGTCTGCTCGTCTCTCGTCTCTCCTTGTAACATAGGTGGCTCAAGGTCAGGGATGGAGATATATGTCTAATCTATGTAGACATTAGAATCCTATTTGGGATGTGAATGTAGATGGTGGGTAGGAGACTACGAGTTGTAGGACGACAGTGAAGACTTCTAATATGGTAAGTTATATATTAATTAAAAATAAAAACAATATTTTATTTTTTAAAACTTTGGGGGGCCCAATGGCCTGCTTTACACTGTGACAATTTGGCAGCCATTCCCATTTCAGCAAATCCCATATTCCACGAACGGACAAAGCATCTTGAGATTGACTGTCACCTAGTTTGCAATGCTATTTCTGAAGGTTTTATATCTACACCACATGTCCCTTCTGTACTTCAATTGGCCGACTGCTTCACCAAGGCCTTGTCTGCCCCAAAATTTCGCCGTGCCATGTCCAAGTTGGGTCTCATTCTTCCAGCTCCAACTTGAGGGGGGGTTGCTGGTACAGACTCAGGACCATGATAACACTAAAGAGCAACTGTAGCATATCATCACACAACCTACATTCATTCTTCTCTCATGCAACCTTCTTACAGTAATAGTACACATCTTTCCATCATTAGTTTGTTACGAGTTTGTTATATGTAAAGTTAGTATTAGTTTGTTACAGGCATATGTACAACCAACACCTCATGTATATATATCTTATAGACAATCAAAACAAATGTAAGAACTTCAGCATTTCTTCATCATCTGTCCCATTACTGCAGATGCTACAATGTTAAAGAGTTTATAAGTAGTAAGAGTCAACTATTCAATGGCTAGTTCTAGTCATTTTGGCAATAATTAACCTAAGCTCAATTTTTGTTAATAGGCTCTATATTACAAATGGCTTGTTCTAAAGCAAGTTTGGTTCGGATTATTAATTTCTCGTTGTCTGTCTGGATCATAGTTTTGAATTTCGTACCGTACCGGCTGGTACCAGCCAGAACGGTAACCGGTAGCGGTACGGGTGTAGATGGTACCGGTGAAAAATACCGATCGGTATCGGCCTATTTCGGCTGTACTGGCCGGTATTCAAAATATTAGTCAA
>JANIHZ010000006.1:14164541-14178300 GCA_027478365.1 Erythroxylum rufum | reverse complement strand
ATATTAATTATAATTATTTGTGACATTTTTAATCCATATTATTGTATATAATATTTTGATTTTTTGTGTTAATTTATTATACAAAAATATGATACAAAAATAATTGATAATTTGAAGCATTATATATAAAATAAAATATCATTAAATTATACCAACAAAAAGAATATTCTTCATATACAAGATTTTAATTACAACTTTAACAATCCTTATAAACAAAATAATAAATACAGAGACTAGTTTACAAATTATAAATAATAAGATTACAAAAAAATTACAACATAACTAGAATGATTGTAGGTTTATCCATGTCGATGAGAGCAACTTCATACATCAGCCTTTATATACAAAACATTAGCTATGAGAATCATGAAAGCAACTTCAAAATCAATAGAGTGCCTGAAATTATACATAATTAAGCTAATTTGTTTTCAATTCGGAAGAAAAGAAGGCAATGAAATGGAAAAGTAATCCAACAAAATATTCATTGAAAACCATTAAGTACTTTCCAAATTACAACTTTTTTATCATGTAAGCACTCAACAATCCAACCTGAGAGTAAAACAAAAAGCAAATGTTGTAACATATATGCATTGGGTGCATCCATAGCTTGAGTAAGGTTAAAAATACTTTTAACAATAATAATAAAGCTTGGTGAAGAAAGACAAACATAATAGTTTAAAAGCACTTCATCTCTAGAGCTCCAGGACTACAATCACTAATATGAATTTTAAGTTACAATTGAATCTAAATTTTTTGGGCTATTGGAATTTTAACGTAATATCTACAACAAGTTAAATACCATTGTTCTTGTTCCTAAATTGTCACCACGAAAGTTGGTTATGACAACAGGGTTCTAAAATCCAATGTTATTAAGCTGTTATTATGATATTTCTCCTCACGATAAGCATAACTAACAAGAAAATTCTAGAGCAATAAAGAAAATCACTTTCATTATTCATGGGTGTTCTCATTTACTTAACTATGTCCTGAAATATATTACCCATTTTCTATCAAGTTTACTAGTACTAAAGTCTGCAATCAATCAGTTACAAGCATGCCATAACATACAAGATTACTCCAGTAGTGTAAGTTGCTTGTAATAATTACTCCAGCGGCTGAACACAAGATTATAGGAGTTAAATTATACAAATTACAAACTCAACAATACTTGGAATCATCAAGCTTAGCATACTTATTGGATATATGAGTCCTTGACAATACAATATAATGCTTCAATAATCATGATGGAATTAGAAAGAAATTTGCCTAAAGATGTTTATGTGGAATATCTTTGTAAGCTACTGGCGTTCATACTTAACATAAGCAATATATCTGCACTCAAATTCAAGCCATACAAAGGTAAATGAGATGACAAATTTACAGGAAGCAAGGATTAATAAAGTGAACAACAGTTACCTTTTGATCTAAAATGAACCACTTGTTAGTAAAATCATCTGTGACTGTACCTCCAATAACCACATTCGTGGTTTGTCCAATCCTTCCTTTTGCCTTTGACACCTCTAGACATGAAACATAAGAAAGTGTCAAATCATAATTATCTAATTTATGTGATATAAAAGAAAGGCCAATTATACGATATCATTATATCTAATTTGTTCATAACTAATGCTTGATGAACCCAAATGTTGTTCTAAAACTATCAATCTCTGTATTCAACAAGCTTGCATATGAACATTTACCAAAAATTTTGACAAGTGCTTTTGTTATTAGAGCACAAGGTTTACCCTTAATTACAAATGAGATTACAACATCTAAACTAAAAATTCACGTTTAATAGCTTTAAATTTTAACATATAAGTGAGAGAGCTCAAGAACTTTAGCCAAATCTTTAACAATGATCCTTTGCAAATAGCTACATGAACTATGAAAGGGATCTTGAAACAAACTTTTTCATTTCCATTAACAAGTGTTGTTGTTTAAAAGCTAGACACCTATGTAGGCATGAAATTAGTTCCACTTAAGGACAAGCCAAAAATCACTATGATAATGTTTATACCAACCTAGAAAAGGTGAAATGACAAAAAAAGGAATCATTTAAACCACAACACATTACTAGACCTCAATTGTTGAATCTTTGATAAACACCCAGGATATAGGAAACTTCCGACTAATGATCATAGAATGCAAAAATTGCTCTTTGATTTATGGTACATTATGTGAGAAAAAACAAAGTCTTATTCATCCAATAATCACGAGTATTAGTATATAAGAAGTATAACTGTGGACAAAAAACATGTGAAGAACACAGAAAATCCACCAAAAACCTATTGAAGTTTATTAGTGGTGATAATATCAAAATATTTTGGGCTCTTTTCAAAATTAAATTTATCACACGTCCACCCACTAAGTAAGTAGATCTTCTTTTTTGTACAGTTCCTTAACTGAGTAGATTTTCATGCATAATGAAAAGACAACCCAAATTGTAGTTGTAAATAGATCTTCTTTCTTGTTCAACTCAGTTCCCAAAAATGAGAACCTTAATTTCTTGCTCCATACGACTCAGAAAAAATAGAAAAGAGTAAGGTCATCTAGGCACTAAAATGGTAATGCCTGAACAACTAGTGAAAAACTGAAAGTGGGTATCAATAGAAAAGGGATTTTGAAGCAATAGTCACCATCTTTCTCTATATCCAAAAAACTAACTGGTTGTCACTATCTGGGGAAGGAATTGAACAGAGAGAAGAAATAAAAGGATTGAGTGAAAATGAATCATTTTCGTTAAATTACCTAAACAATATGGTAAATGGGTACTTGAAAATGCAGCAAAGATGGCGAGAGGTTGGAACACAAGGACAAGGCTAGAACATGACGACTGAAATATGATGAGGAGATTGGAAACGCAAGGAGGAGCTGGAAATGCAAGGAGGACATTGGAGGAAGCTCGAAACGTGAGAGAGGACGGTGGAGGATGCTGGAAATACGAGAGAGTAAGACGGTGGAGGAGCCTGGAAATGCAAGGAGGAGGATTATGGAGGAGGAGGCTGGAGAGGCAAAAGAGGAGGACGGTGGAGGAGGCTTCAAAAATGTTAGAGAGGAGGATGCTGGGACACACATATTAGGTTTCGTAAATGATAAATCGTCATTTTCGTTCATAAACACTAGAATTCGCTACACTTTTAATAAATCATCGCTAACCTCTATTGCCCCTAATTGATCGCTTTATTTTGCCTTTGGTGACTATTCACCAAACATTTGGTGATGTTTCTTCAAATTTGTTACCAAGTTCTTTTCTTTGCTTGACCATTAGCAATGATTTTTACAATCGTAACCAAAAGATTAACTTTTAATGACTATTTTTTTTAAAATCGTAGCTAAATGTTAATATATGGTGACGATTTTCAAATTCGTCGTGAAAAGTAAACCTTTTAGCAACTATTTTCTAAAGCGTTGCTAAAAGTTATCTTTCTAGTAACGATTTTAAAAATCGTCACCAAATATCGAACTTTAGCTATGATGTTAAAATCGTAGTAAGAAAAATGTAGCTTTTTCCCTACTTTGTTGTAGTGATAAGAATGAGGCGCTATATATGCCTATCTTCTATCCTCTATATCTTCTTAAAACAAAAACAAAATAAACAGTTGCAACATACAAATTCTCAAAAAGGTGTCCTAAAATAACTAAATAAATTAGTTAATTGCATTTGCATGTGCGTGCATCAAAGACTTGGTAGTTGGTAGACAAAATGAAAATATACGAGAATATTCAACTTTTGCTTCATTTACCACACCGACTTTATCCATAAAAAAATCACTTAATTTTGCTGTGGAGAAAAATATGCTAATAAATAGTGTGGACAAACCTCTGCTTAAGGAGGCTTTGGAGAAAAATATGCCAATAAATAGCATGGACAAACCTCTGCTTAAGGAGATCTATTTACTCAAGAAATGTGACGGACGATGGGAACAAGTCAAGATATGAAAACATGTCCTAATTAACTTAAATTACTGAATCTCATTTAAGAAATGGTCGTATTATTCTCCTATGGACTTGTAAGATTATCATTGGATAGCTTAAACCTAACATGGAATAAGACTCGCGTTTTACATTTTTTATGATTATGATGTTAAAGTCGACCAAGCCAAAAAGGTACGAGACATTAAGACCATCAACTGACTAACGCGTCAGTCTTGTGGTAATCTCAATTACCCATTTCTACCAAACAATGCTTCACATCTATGTTTTGCTATAAATGTCTAATGCACCCAATTGCCTTTTAATTCCGACTCATTTCTATCATTGTAACTCTCCGCGTTCCCTCTCCAGTACTACACATTCCATGGGCCATACGAAGAAATCAAGAGTTCTGGTAGGTATCCTTAAAGACACGACCTCGATCATCAAGGCAAATCTGTCCACAAAACGCAGCAAAGCAAAGATACACATAGCCATCCTCCGCGCCGCCGCACACGGCGTGCCTGTGCCACCTTCAGATAAACGTGTAACTTCCGTCCTCTCCTTTGGTCTAGGGTCTCGTCTCACGGCATCTACATGTATTGCAGCTCTAATGGATCGATTGCATGGGACTAAAGATGCTTCTGTTGCCTTAAAATGTCTGTTCACAATTCATTCCATCATAACAAAGGGTTCTTTCATTCTTAAAGACCAGCTCTCCATTTATCCTTCTTTTGGTGGCAGAAATTTCCTCAACTTATCACAATTTCGCCGCGATTCCGACCCTGAATCATGGGAATTGTCATCATGGGTCAGATGGTACGCGGCTGTCATAGAACAGAACCTAATGGTTTCAAGATTATTAGGTTATTACTTATGCTCTGATGCTGGCAAAAACCTTAAAGAGGAGGTAGTCCAGGTTTTGTTGAGCAAAGATTTAGTGAGAGAGATAGATGTTCTTGTAGATTATGTAGAAAGAATCTGCGAGGCCCCCGAATCATTGCATCTTCAGAGGAACATCTTGGTTTACGAAGTGGTCAGATTGGTTAGCGAAGATAACAGGCTAGTTCAGCGAGAAATCTGTCTACGAGTGAAGGAACTCAGAGACAGACTCCCGAGTTTGGGTCCGGATGAGTTGGCTCAGATAGTGTACGTGTTGCAAAAGTTGGAAGGTTGTAAAGAGAGGTTATTTATGTTGTTTGTGAACAGAAGTAGAAACGATGAAATGTGGGAGTTGATCAATGAGACGAAGATTAAGATAATAGAAACCATGAAGATAGAGTCAAAAGCTTTGGTTAAGCTTGGAAGTACGGACGGCTCTGGAGAGTTTAATCGTTTTAGGGAACGATTTGTCATCGAATCGGGACATCTGGGGCGGTTCAGAGCCGACAATAAGTGGTCAGCTATGGATCTTGTTCCTTTTAACTGTTAATACAGCTGTATGACCACTTTGTTTCTTTCTTTTATCTTCTATTGTTAAAATTAAAGATTTGGTAAGCATAATTTGATGATTCATTCTATTTCTTTAATATCTGCTTTTAGTTATATCACAAAGTTTGTGCTTCTTTTCTCAAGTATAGTGTTTCTATATGATTTTACATTGACCAACTACCTATGCTAAACTTTTTAAGTTGCCATTCAAAAATTTTAAGATGCCGATGGTGGTGATAATGGCGACAAAACGGCTATGAAGATGCATGACCCATTTCCAATTTGTTTCTCGGCACTATTAAAAGTGAATTAATTAAAGGGACATAAATTGCTTTCCACCCAATTAAAAACGTAAAATGAGAGTTTTTAGGATTTAAAAACAAAAAGGCTATAATTTAGTCATAGAGTGATATCCTTATAAAGTAGTTGTTTTCTCTTTTAGTGATTGTATATACCTAATTGTGTACGATGAATAAATGAAGTTTAAGAAGAAGGAAAAAAAAGAAGTAAGACTACCTAAAACTGGAAGTTTAAGGCTGTCGAAGTCCTCCTTGGGATTTGATAATGAGAATCAGACTGCTTATCTTATGTGCAGCTTGAAGTTCCACAAATGTTAGCTTAGGACAGTAAGGTACTTGCTCTCTCTCACCATAAAAGGGGGGACCAAAAAAGATAAATGATGCTGCTATGACTTAAGGAACGTACACGGTTGTTCAAGTCTATGCTGTTCTTATCAGCCGTCGTTATTGGCTTTGAATATTCTCAAATACAGACTTGACAAAAATGAAAAATCCTTAAGTAATTTTGTATTTGAAAAGAAATGAAATCTTCCCAAAATCAGAAGTTCCAAGATGAATAGGAACCAAATTATAAAAATACTGTTAAATGAAAGAGAAACCTACATCTCTATTCTGTTAAAAACTCTCTACTGAATAATTAGCCCGAACTAAAGACTTGAAAAGTTTTACCAGCAACATGTTCAGTACTAAGGGGTTTGTGATTCTGGCTGATCACGTGGTCTCTGTATTTGACCATCTCTGCACTCGATGGAGAGCATTTTCGGCCTGCAAATGCACCAAAAAGAAGCGTCGGGTTATAGTATCTTCTACATCTAGTAGGCTTTAATTTAAAATCAAACTATATTAAAAATTACCTCCTTTTTCCAATCACATCTTATAATAATGATGGCCAATATCACTGTCTGGACAGCAGTACCACCAAAAATCATTCCACCCCAAATGCCCTGGTTGTATTAAAACAACAATATTATTATTATTATTATTCCTCTCTCTTGAACGCTCAAGCTCAACATGAACGAAAATAAAATCCAAGTAAACTACTGTGTCTGGACTCACTCCAACTCCTAAATTGAAAACCCATCCCATTAGAAATCCAAGTGGGAGACCAACAATGTAGTAGCAGCCCAAATTTATATACGCAACTTTTGCTTGCCATCCTGATCCAACCGCCACTCCTACAATTACATATATATCACTCTTAGACTAGGTACAGCATAACCGCAAGTTGTGAGGTATTAATGTATTCAATTTATGCAACAGCAGGAACAAGAAATCACCCGACAGAACTGGTTGAACGCTGTTAAGAAGAATAGTGACGGCTAAAAGGTACGCGAGTTTATTAACCTCCTCAAGGACATTGGTACTGGAAGTGAACATTAAGGCAAATCTGTCCTGTAGCACCATTATAAGTACACAAAAGACCAGTCCAATTATAGTTGATTGTAGCACTGACACCTTTGTTGCGAATTCCGCCGCCTTTCCGTTCCCAGCTCCTAACTCATTTGCGACCCTCACTCTGGATATGCCATGACGGGAGTTAATTGTATTGGATCAGGAAATCTTTGAGCAAATCTCAACCATATCATTTAAACGAATACCATGAGTTACATATCCTCTTAACCTTTTTGTTTTACCTCAATTTTTTCTTATTGTAATTTGTTGCCCCACACAATCAATAGATAGGAATGGTCATTGGAGCAGATTAAAGAAATTGAAAAAAGGGTATAAGTGTGTGATAATACCCGGTAGCTGCTAAGAAGGCCAAAGGAATCATGAACTCCCACCCGTTGATATTCATGCTGCAAGTTCAACATTCAAAGAATTTGCATTAAATTAAAGCACAGTAAGGATTGTCAAAAGTACACATTATGTTGACACATTTTTCCTTGAAAATACAGTCTGATCAATATAATATTGGGGGAAAAGAGTCCAGTGGAGTGGATGTGATCCTAAGTAATATGATCCTCGCCTTGGGCACTGCATTATAACTAATTTTCCACACCGAGTTTTCAAGTCCGGTTGTTTGTAAAATTTTGGAAGTTTTTTTTTCAATTCATTATAAATGTGGCAGAGTAAATTCAAAATGTCAACTGTAACTTATATAACAGCAAAGTGCATGCAACTCTGAGTTACTGCTAAAGTAAGAAAAATCACTATCTCCTACCAGATGGATAGAGCATCCACAGCGAGCGTGGCATCCTCTAAGTGCCCTGTCATCAAAATCAATATTCGATAGTACCAATTCTCCAAGCTGCATACCAAAAGAAAAAAAAACCATCAAAAATTTGTTCAATTAAGCCATTAATTTTTTCTTACTGAAATTTTAGTAATCCATGTAATCCAATTTTTGAGTTAAAATACTTTATTGTTTATCAATAACTCTCTTCTAAAAATTTTGGAAGTGCAAACCAAAATTAATAGATGCATTCCTTCTGCAGCTTTTCTTTAACTTAAAAGATAAGTTTAGACTAATTATAAAATTGTGTCATAATATTTAAATGCCATAATAAGTGACACATAATTCAATATAATCAAATAAAAAGTTGCTGTTTTTTGATTCTATGAAATCTACCAATAATATATTATCTAACATTCAAACCTAATATAAACATATTTAAAATTCAATTTACTAACCATATATATGAATAGCCTTACAAAAAGTTCAATTTGAACTAATACTTTTGCTTAAAATATGAGGTGAACTAACAATTTTGCACCCAAATTTGTAGTAAGTGAATTTGGTAAGTAATAAAGCTATGTTTGATTGGAGGTTTATTAATGGAATGAAATTAAATAAAATGTAATATTATTCTATTGTCTAGGATAAAGGTTTATAATAAAATGGAATGGAATGAGATAAAAGATGAGGATTTCATATTACATCTCATTCCATTTTAAACAGTAAAAATGAGAAATCTCCGATTTGAGGAAGTTTAGGATGGAATATAAAATGATAAATAATTTTTCACTATATTATATTATAAACCCTTTTCGCTATATTATATTATAAATCCTTCTTCCAAATAACATTTCACTATATTACATTATGAATCTTTTCATCCCTCTCAAGCAATAATTTTCTAATATTATATCTATTTACATTCTATCTCATTATAAATCATTCTATTCTATTTTTCCAACCAAACATAAACATACCCTAGTTGTTTACGACATCAGTTGGTAAAAGAATAATCCTAGCATTATTCTAATAATGGAAAGCTTAAAAGTCCAATTTAAGGAGGCAAATGAGTACTTCAATTTTCCTTTTCAAGTTGAAAATATAATCCAAAAACGACGGAGTTGGAGGAATGGAAAAGAAAGATAGAGATACCAAAGCATGACACCAGAAGCAGCCGAGAGTTTGACAAAATCCCACAACTCAGAAAAGGCCTGAGCAGAAAAACCGGTCCAAGTCAGTGGACACCAACCACACACAGCATAGACACCCATCGCAACCGCTAGAAACCACCACGATATATCTAACGCAATCGCCGCACCAACCACTCCAAAGCCCAGTGGATAAACAAATAGCCAACTGGTAAACAAGTTGACCCCTAAACCCACCAGATTAACCCAGGCTATGACTTGGTTCTTTAGCTGACACTGAAGGAACCTCTGTAATGGGAACTGAAATGCAAAGCTGAAGTGCAACGGAATGAGCCACAGAGCCACCACACCACTCTCCTCCGCCACATCATCGGGCTGACCCATCAACTTAAGGAGCGGAGTGGCATAAACGTAAAATGGCAATAGCAGGAAGCAACATAAGAATAGGATAAGCCATGATCTTTGCATGTAAATTCCCAACATATGATATCTTTTTGCACCAAATGCTTGGCCACATAACGTCTCCAACGCACTCGCCATTCCTAACTAATCATTAAAATAATAACTCTTTAATATAATCACATAATAATAATAATAATAATGATGATAATAATCATACAAACAAACAAACAAGGATTAACAGTAAAAAAATGAAATATTTAGTATAATTACAAGGAGGCCAAAATTGAAGCCGACGATGACAGTGTTGGCAATGGAAATAGCGGCGAGTTGGACATCTCCAAGATGGCCAGCGAAGGCTTGTGTGATGATGTTCATGGAGTAGGCAACCACCCTGCTGAATATAGCAGGTCCCACGATTTGCCATAGCTTCTTCGTTTCAATCCAGAACCTTGAAGCCAAATCCTTTTTCTCGTCATCATTATTTTGGCCTTCAATTTCGGGCAGCAAGGGTACATAGAGATCAACATCTCTATTGCTTGTCATCTAGAAATTGTTTCAGTAGAGGAAGATTGAACGAGGGAGAGAGAAAGAGAGGGGAGTGTAGCTAAAGTGGTTAGATTGTTATGTTCTATATGCCGCGAGAGAAGGGCAAGTGAGAAGATGTCTCTCTGAACTTGGTAAATCTGATGTGTGCTTACGTTTTACCTTATTTCCGAATTTCAAGAACATTTTAGTATGCAACACGTCTCGCATGGCACTACATTTGCATATACGTATCGAAAGGGAAAGTGTGTGTATATCTTAATTAATCCCTAAAACTCGTTAAATATGTAATTATTTTCGGCTTTTCATTGACTTTTCTATTTTCTTAACATGTTTTTGGTGTGTCATCAATTAATGTTCGGCAGATCTCATTCAGTTGTTCCATTTCATTTTGCTACTTCATCTAATATAAACAAATATACAATTAACAAATTAATTTTAAACGAACGATATTTATTATGCTGATGACGAAATTCACAATACACAGATAAGTTTATTTAGAAAGAATAATAGCAATTATATTGCAAACAAAAATTTCAATAGACTGTAGTTGTCAGATGTAAGAAATTTAAATATTATAATTCAATTCTAGTAGTTAAACTAGAATAAATTCATTACATACTATATTAAAACTAAAGTAAAAAAAATGGTTAGTCAGAAATAACACTCAAATTCATCAGATAAGGGACGTGAATCAACAAGCTTTAATTTGCATCTTGTGGGGAACTTGCTAGCTTGCTAATTCCACTGTACTTTTAGTCTAATTTTAAAGTTTTGTACTAGCAGCAGATCAGGTTCATGTTTCACCTTTTTTCTTTTTTCGTTTTTTGTTTACGGAAGAAAAGCAAAGCCCAAGAAACAACTAATCAACATAGGGCCAGCGATAGAATGTGCCGTGCCGGTCCCGGTGGAGCTGGTCGAAAACCGTAGGTGGAGGCCCCGGCAAAATATGGAAGCCCGGGCTAGTGAGGCGGGCCATCGAAGCTAACTGGTCCACACATTGGTTACCCTCGCGGTGCACGTGCTGTAAGTGGACTTCTCAATCTCGGTGCAACATGGCTTGGATACCTGTCACAAAAAAAAAATCATTAACAAAAACGTTAGTAAAAGAGGATAGAATGTTGATAAACTCCAAGGAGTCCACTTCTAACATGACCCGTCGATACCCCATATTTCAAGCTAAAGTGAGTTTCCCGTAGACTCTCCAGAATTCGGTCGTACGCGGTGGACATCTGGACAAGTGATAGAGGAAACCACCACACCATTGACCTTGCCAGTCTCGTAGTAGGCCGCCAACAGTAGAAAGCATACCCCCTAGCGGAACCGTCCCCTTAGTATTAAGCTTAATCCAACCGTCTGGCGGTGGAATCCACTGGACGAGTCACCCGGGGGGTAACCCCTGGTGGGGAAAGACACAATTCTCCGCAACCCGTGCACGTTCGATGCCGTCGATGTAAGCGAGAATAGCATGGTCCCCATCGACCAGCCATACAAAATCCGGTTCGAACACACTCTTATTACGCCAGCACCACAAGAACCAGCTGGTCACCCTAAGCATGGAGGCCCAAGCAAACCGCCGAACATGAATGCACACAACTTCGTTGTTCGCGGAGGCCATAGCTCCACGAGGCTTGGAGCTATCTGGCATCTCACGATCACTTATACCCAAGTGTCCATATCTATCTTATGACGCCCACTCGTACCATTTTCTATTTCATTTTTTTTCCTTTTTTTTCTCATGAAATCTGGAGATATTTAGCCAAGTTAATCACCAATTTGACTTAATTTTTAAAGAATTAATTTCAAGCTCTTAGATCCTTTAAATGATTAGAGGGGGCTCTTTAATATTAAATTACAATTTTAAATATTAACTTTTAAACTACTAGTTAGATTGATATATCATTATTTTATTTTTAATCACAATGCTATAAGCACGAATTATAAAGATCATCTTTTTTATTTTTAATATTAATTCCACATGAATTAATTTAAAATAAGTAAGACATATGCATCATGTTAAATTGTAGATACAAAAATGATATGATTAGACCATATAAAAGTAACAGATAAAAATGAAACAAGATGGACAAAAAATATTAATAAGAAATCTTAATAATAACAAAAAGAATAATTACACTTTAACACTTTCAATAGAATAGGAATAGAAGGAAAGAAAAATAATAGAAAAATATCTTAATATATAAACTATTGTTGTTAAAATTGTGAATATCCTTTCAAATTTATATTTATTTTAGCAGCGATACCTTACAATATTAGTGCTCGTTAGCAATGGATCTCTCATGTCCACCAGCGTAAGGAACGATCGAACGAACCAAACGGAGATAAAGGAAGCAAGCGGAGTCTATTTTGAGCATTCTGTTAGTGGAAATGTTTTTTAACCAATGTTGTTTCGGAGTCAAATAAATACTCTCCTCATGACAGTTTAGTTGGTTGATTATGTTCCTAAATACATAATTTTGATTATCAATTCTTAGATACTTCAATTCCTGGAAAAAGTAAAGTTTGAAGAGGCTAAGGTTTTTTTTTTTGTTCTTCACAAAGGCCTATACCTTTTAAAATTTCTATAGCAGATTTCTTTAAATTTACATGACCTCTCACATTTTCAGATTTCATCACTTCTCACCACTTTATGTCGTCTAATTTCGGGAAACTTTATCGTTCGTCTATCTCTGTTCTCCAGTAGTTGTCTCGTATTTGTGGTCCATATTCCCAGGAGGCATCTTTGACAACTTAAGATATGAGACTCATCTGATATAGATGCATATCCGCTAATCTATCACTGAAATTTGTTAGGGGAATAGTAGTTCGGTTGGTGGCAACACCTGGTTCAGATTTAGAAGACCTGTTCCTATGTAGAGTTGGATAACCTTTCTTTCTCATTATCAATTGTCTTCGCAATGGAAGTTGGAAATTCATAAGTTGTGTGATATTCATAAGTAGAGTTATCACACGTTTGAAAAAGACATATGAATAAAGTGAGTTATATAAAGAAAGGACTTACAATTCAATGTTTTAAAGTTTTAAGTTAAGATATGATGTCCTAGTTATAAATGGGCTCATTTAGATCCGATCCAACTTCTTCTCAGACTTTCTCAAAATCCTTCAATAGATTGGTTAACATGCATATTGGCACGCGTATTGCAATAAACGAACAATTAACAATGTAATAATATATTATTTACATGTTTCAAATAAGATAAATTAGTGACTTACATTCAAGCGATCAACTAAATCTAATTCATCGACAACAAATTTTAATAGTGATAATATCTATGTCAATGAGTACGAGTAAGTTCTTAAAGAAACTTTTAAAAATATTCGATTCGAAAATTCAAACTCATAAATTATAACAATAAACACTACAAGAAAAGTCTAAAATAGCGACGGAATATTACCGACGAATGTCTTATATTAGTTGATAAAATTGTCTGAAAAATGGAAAAATAAAATTGTAGTTTGGTGATGGAAATTTTGTCGACAAAAGCATTGTCTTCCCAACTCAAAAGTTCAAGGTTTTTGATTGCAACAAAACGACGCCGCTTTTGGTTGAAAAATAAAACAACTTCGTTTTGGTTCTACAGGGAGAATGTTTTTTTGCGTTCCACAATGACATCATATGGAACCAAGATGATGTCGTTTGGTTTTAAACCAAACGACGTCATCGAAACATAATACTTTAAGTTAACAAAAACAACGTCATTTGGTTGAACGCAAATGACGTCATTTTTTAAAATCCAAATGACGCTGTTTAGGTTAACTGAAAAACGTTCTGCAAGGAAACAAAAACGATGTCATTTGGGTTTTAAACCAAACGATGTCGTTTT
>JANIHZ010000006.1:13972555-13983676 GCA_027478365.1 Erythroxylum rufum | reverse complement strand
TTATTTTGGTCCAAATTATAAGTACAAATGATATTAATGAGGGCTTTGATATTTGATTGATTTAATGATAAGGATCATAATAAGATACCCAGAATTGTCATTGAACATGCATTGTGCATATTTTATATAAATAGATGTGCAAAAAGGAATACTTATACATTTGTGCAAAAGTGTGATATTTATAAATGTGTTTTGTATGATATAGAGCGGCTCATTGGATGCCAGTCAGATATTGCCGGACCATCCAGGCAATAGCACATTGGAGCATACTATGAGTCAACCTAGATGATTTTCCTAAGATTGATTTGATTTGGTTTGTTAAGTTTCCAATTATTGAATTGTTGTGATTGTTTATGAATTCCGGACTTAAAGTCCGAGGAGTTTAATATTTGGGGCTTTATTGGAAGTGTTATGATTTGCTTGACAATTATGAATGATCATTGTCTTATCAAAAAAAGTTGAATGCCGGACTTAGGTCTGATAACTATGAGATTTTGATTGTGCATCATATGTGACTGTTATATATGGCATATTCTGAATTTGATGCATTTCATAAAATGCATACTCAGATAAAGGCATTGTGACTGGAGTAGCCAGTATGAAAGCGCTTACGCGTAGAACTTTGCTCCGTGATTTCTGATTATGCACATAGAGCTATGCTCCGTGATATATGTTTCTGACTGAGTCCAATGGGCCAGTATCTATATAAGTATGTGATAGGCACTCGGCCATAACAATAATAATGAATCTGGAGTCTCATATGCATCTGTAATTGTATATATTTGTTTTGATTCGCAATGATTATATGATATGTCATGTCAGTGTAAGTATTTGGAATATACAAGTTATGAATGAATATTTGTGAAATATGTGATTTGTGTATGTGATCTGGGCGAAATCATCAATGATGGTATGTGCATTGAGTTCGTAAAACTCATAAAATTGCAACGTGGCTTTTCAGGTATGGGACAGGAGACTTCATATATTATCCTGGTTTAGAGGAACATTTTGGACTAAGTTATGACACAGAGGTCTGTCAGCTGACATCAGAAGAGTTATAGCTTTATTTTGTAGTTTTTGCTAGAATTGGTATGAGGTTTTGTAAATATTTGTTGAATAGAAACAGTGTAAGCTCTATGAATGAATGCAATGAATGGCTTTTAAAATTTAGTGGCTATTACATTATATCAGATGATGCCATGTGTAAGTTGGATATGTATTGCTCTAACATACCATTACCATAGGATATGTTCTTGAATGTTCCTAAATATTCAGGTATATACTCTATGGTAATGGGATGTTGCATTGAGACAGCAAAATGACAAACTATAATGTAGAACGCTTCTACGGAAAAGGAAAAGGGAAAAGGAAAAGGGAATGTGCACTTAAAACATCTTTTCTTAAATGCCCACCAAATCTTACTGCTTTAGATTCCTCATGAAACAAATCATTCCAAGAACATGTGTAACAGATCCAACATACATTTTAAGTGCATGTTTCTCACCAAGGTACACGCTCATCAGCAGATTGCATCCTTCCAATATCTGTCCCCCACACCTTCAGTGTAAGATCATCACTATAAAAGAAATGCAGCCTCCCTTAGTTTAGTTTCCCATATCCCTGATGTTTTTTCTTTGTGATATACACCAAGTGTAATTCTAACAAATAGATATTATAGGTCAACAATATTGCATCAATACCCACTTCACTTGCATCTACCTTAATATTTCGAAAATTTTGAAATAACCAATATAAAAGCCAAAGTGAGAGTTATCCTTAATTCTACAAAAGCCTTGTCAGGTTATTCATTATAAAATCCTCTCAATTGCTTCTAGTTTGTAGGTATTGGCCAATTATTGGTTGTTTCCACTTTCTTAAGATCAATAAGATCCGCTTATGCATCAATTACATGCCTTAAATATTATATTTAGTTACTTGCAAAAGAACACTCACTAGCCTTTGAATATAAGGAATGGTCACTCAACACCTTCAACGCTTAAATGCTCTATATGTTGCTAAAAAGAGGTGCTATAAACCAAAAGAACACTCACTAGCCCTCTTGGTTTTCTGATTTCCATCTCTTGAAAATTGGCTAGTCTTTTAGTTCCTGCATAGTATTGTGTAAAAGCTTTGTCTCTTTGTTGGACTAAGTGCTGTATATATGGTAACCCTCTTGTTTTTCTGATTTCCATCTCTTGAGAGTATAGTGATGCAGTATAGAAAATATTTGAGAATATAGTGATGCAGTATAGAAAATAAGGTTCTAAAGAGTAAGAAGCCTATTGATATCTGATGTTGGCAGATGTTTGTACTCATTTTATTTCCATTGTGAATTGACTTGTTAATGATGATCTCCTTGCTGGTTGAATTGGGATCCGATTTCATTATAGTTTCATTGGTTGTAGAATCCATATTTTATACAGTTCATGTACCCTCTGTAGCTTGGGATTTTATTCCAATTAGGAAGATAAGAGTTTGGTTCATGTGCTTCAGTTGTTATAACTTTTCAGATTCAAACATGAATGACCTCAACAAGAATTGGTCTTATGGATGAGTAGGGCAAGTGTGGATAGTTCATTGCATGAAGTTTTCATGGGCTATTTTTCTATTATTCAGGAGCTGAATTTTGTCATTTGTCATTTGATTGAATTAGACATAGGAAGAACTGTTTCTTATCCACTAAAGGAAGGCAAGTAGTGCCAGAGCATGAAAAATGAAAAAGCTTATGAATTTGATATATAGCTACAATTTAATTTTCATCCTCTGCTGAAAATTTCTATTTGAAACAAGCAGAAATGATTAGGGTTAAGGTTTTCATATTTATAGTCAATGGTTCATAAGTAATCATAGAGCCGATTTAGTATAGCATATTCTATATTCCAAAAAAGGGATTTTGCAAACAGTGACTTGCAATCTCCATATTTTAGAGGGAGTCATAAAATGCATTGCTTCTGCTTCCATCTTTTCGAACAAACAATATACATATTACAACTTCCTAATTTGTAGATAGAATAGTAATATCATGATGATAATGATCTATAGATAGAATAGTGATATCATGATGATACTGACACCTGCTCATCGATTTTGTCCCTAGTGGACTAGTATGGTTGTCAATTTTTGCTGCTTGCTCTTCTCTTATAGATATACAGTCTCTAAAACCATATTTTGGGTTTCTTTATCTATATCATGTCATTTTCAGGTTTTATAATCTTTCAATAGTGAACATGCATGTAACTAGTATGATAGTCAGTTTTTGCTGTTTTCTTTAAATATGGTTGACAAAAATTACTTTGAAATCTAATGTCGAATTGAATGCAGGTAATTCACATGGGACATGGTCTATCCAAGAAGAACAATAAGGCTGCACTAAGTAGCTTAGTATCGACACAGCTGCAATTGTGGTACCGTCAGCTTCGAGTGAGATTGGTGTGATATCCCGAACTTCCTTACCTGTAAAAACAAAATGGAAAAAAAAATAACTAATGAGGAGTTGGACATTGCATTTGATAAGTTAGACGTAAGTATTATAAAACTATCTAATTTGTACGTGTTTTCCATATGTCTAAAGCTTTGACCAATAATTTATAATTTTTTGCAGCAAAAGTTGGAAGTCAAGGGAATGAGGACAGACAACGAAGTACATGCTGCTGTGAAGAAGTTTCTTTCTTTAAGGTCTAAAGATAAAAGATTTCATTTAAAAAAGAATTTTACCAAGCACAGAAAGGAAGTTAAGCCGCATAATGTCACAGTGGGGGGAGTGGATGGATTTATGCAAATATTGGGAGCAATCAGCTACAAAGGTTAGTTAATTTGATCACAAAACTTAATTTCACAACTTTATTGACAACTGATTATATTTTAGTATTTATGAATTGTGATTTATAGATGTTGTAATAGATTTTGTTACATGTATGATTAGGAAAAAGTCAAAAGGCCAAATTGGCTAAGAGTCAGGTCAAATGTCGACTAAACTTGGCTCCAAATTGGCAAACCCTAAAAATTGTTTGAGCCAATCATAATATCCATAATATCCCCAACAATTAAATAATCCATAATAAACATGCTAGAAGAGAAAGAAATTGAATTAAAACTAGACGGGGCAGCTCCTGCTCTTCTTTGCCCAATCTAGAAAATCTAGATGACAAGGTGTTCTTTACCCAATCGAGAATGAAACCTTGAATCTCCCCTATCTCTAGGCTCTCAATTTGTCTTTTACCTCCAAGAAGCAAGTTCCACGACCTTTTGGCAGCTCTTGAGATTCTATGTCTTATAAAGTCACGAAAACCTAAAAAAATACATGAAACACGCGTGTCTCTTCGACTTCTAGTTCCCACGATTGTTGGAATTATACTTGTGCTTTTCACGATCATGGGTTAACTAAATAGAAACTTTCTCCATAGATTTCCCACGATCATGAAAAACATGCCTTTTTTCACAGTCGTGGGTTCTTATTTTTCAACAGCTCCACTTCTCTTCTCTTCTCTTGGTCCCTATCTCAATCACAAAGATGTCCACCCTCCATTCCTACACCAAAATGATCAATTCCTACCCTAAACCAATATCAAATAGAAAAGAACAACTATGAAGATCAAACTAAACAAAAACACGCAAAACAAGTCATAAAACACAATAATAATAACCTATCATGTAGGAAACACATACCAAATACTTAAAAAAATACATACTAATGCACAACTATCACTATGTCTCTAGTTTAATGTCCAATTGAAATGATCCAATTTGGAGGTCTACAGGCCAAGATATGGCCAAATTACAGAAGTTTGTTTATTGGAATCTATCCATTCAGTCAGGTACATATCCTAAATTAACTAACTTCAATCTTATCATGCAAGAGCAACACAAAAATGCATTCAATTTAACCAAAAACAACCCATTTACTTATGAAATACTTCTTTTATCAATTCCCCTCACATCACATTCATAAATCCAAGCAAACATATCAAAAATTTTCATACATACTTCACGTCTAAGTATGTATGTCCATGCCAAAGCGAACAAATTATCCATTTATCCTTATCTTTTACATTAAGTACCATTATATCTCCTACTATACTTAGATGTACTTAATTCATTATGTTCACTTCTTAATACACCCTAGACATGCTATAATACTTCCAGGGCATATAATAGGGCATTACATCATATATGAAATGAGGCTCCAAGAGACATAAGAGGAAAAGACACTCCTAAAGAAAAAGAATTTAGCACTTAAAGCCTCAAAGGAAGAATCAAGCAAAGAGGAAGAGACATCAACTAGTGAAAGCAATGAAGAATACTTTGGTTTAATCACTAGAAATTCAAGAAGTTCTTAAAGAAGAAATTATCTAAAAGAAAAGACTTCAATGAAGGTAAAAATAATTCAAACGTAAATCATCTAAATTTACTTACTTATATGAAGTCACAACGTCCTTGAATCATAGATAATAAAAAGTATGAGAAAAAAATATAAGAAGAGATAGCTCATATGTGCTTTAAAGCTATGGACGATGACGAGGGAACATCTAACTCTAACTTGTATGATAGTGATATTAATTTGACTTATGATAAATTAGTTGAAAGTTTTGAAATTATGAGTAAGAAAATGAAGACATTGTCTTCTAAACTTAAGGAAGTTCAAAAAGAGTTAGATGCATGCATAAGTAGGAATAAAAAGATGAAAAGTGAATTGTATAACATTAAAGCATTCAAAAATGTAATTATTGATGACAATTATGACTTAGATGAATTAAGGAGTGAGAATGAAACATTGAAAAAGGAGGTAAATTCCCTTAAAGGACTCTTTGTCCAAGTTTGCTAAAGGGAAGGAAAAACTAGAAAACATACTAAGAGCTCAAAAGAATTCCAATGATCGACATGGAATATGATATAATTATGGAAGTGAAGACAATTCTAAAACCACATTTGTCAAATGGAAATATTTGCATAGTGAAGAACCATTGCCTACAATGACAAATGAGCATAGAGCATCTACATTTAAACATGCTTTTATATATGGTTGACAACCTGGGCATAGAGTTCAATACTATTAAGGTAAGAATAGACGTAACTTCTATGATAACATACAAACCTACTCACACTCTTTTAGGCCTATAAAAAGCATACATCGAACTTTCATTCATAGTAGGCATCACACATATAATCATAGGATATTTCACTACCTTTAGAGAACACTATATAACTTTAATGTCTAGAAGAAGATTCCATATTATGCATACACACAAAGAAGTCTAAGAAATGCATATATGCATCAACATGACCAATTGTATAACATGGTATGCCAATTTTATGGTAAGTATATATGAACATGTTAATAGATTTTTTTTCCTTAAACAAAGAATGACAAGCAAACCTTTAAAAATGTGAGTTGAAAAGAAGAAGGAACCTAACAACTAAGGAACCAAACTTATTTGTGTTCCTAAAGCACATTGATTTCCTTGTTTTGTAAGGTTTATAGAAAAAGAAATATCAAATAATCTACAGTTATTGAATTAAGCATTATTTTTAAGAATATATATATTTTTAATCTTGGTGAATCTAACCTTCTTGTCTCTAAGAAAGTCTTAAAGAAGGATATGGAGAATTCAACTCCAAAAATTAATCATTAAGACTTTTCAAATTGTTGAACCAATGAGAAAGATGAAAAGGATGAGATGCCACTAATCGTTTGTAAACTCAAGAAGAGTCTCCATTCAAATACCTCATAAGTAATGTTTAACATTAGGTAATTATTAGTTTATAATTAATATTAATTAGGCAATAATTTTTCTAAATCATTAAATAAAGATAAGATTTTGCTCAATTAGAAGAAAATCGGGTATGTTTGATGGAAATTTTATATGTTAAAGATCCCCTTTCATTTTATTGATTGATTTTGTGTGTTTGAAGTCTCTTTTTAAGGTTTTTGCTAATTCTTGATTGATATTACTATGACTCATTTTGATGTTTAAATTTGAGTTTTAAAGCTGTTTTTAAACTTTCCTAAACACAACAATCGACCAATATCTTACTGTGATTGACCAGTGAAAACAAAAACTATGTTTTTTTTCGCCTTTTTAACAAGTTTGTTCTCTATTTGGTCACTTGTTTGGTCGCCTAATTACTCACACTGGTCGACCAATGTCTTCAAATGGTCGAACAATGTTCTCTTTTCTGAAAAACTTTATAGTTCTAATTAGTTTGTTAATAGTCAAATTGCTTATTTGGTCACCCAAACAGCTACACTGGTGGACCAATAACCATTAGTGGTAGACCAATGTCACTAATTTTGAGACTACTTTTCTTTCTTGAAATGTTGGGACCCGATCTCAAGACTGGACCCTAACCGGAAAGAAAAAACGAAAAATGGAAACGAAAAGCGGAAACTAAATCGAACGGAATCCTAAACGGATTCTTAAAACCGAAAGTGGGCCAAAACAGAAACGAAAACAAACAAAGTGCGGAAGTGAATCAAAAGCAAACGGGATCAAACGCGTGCAGAAACAAACGAGCGGAAGCGAAAAAACGAACAAAATCGAATTCGAAAGAACGGAACATAAATCAGAAGCGAAAGACATCAAACATATCGAAGGCAAATTGAAAAGCGAAAATCGAAGGAACGGATTTCGAAGCGAAACGAATCGGAAGCAAATCGAAAACGAAGTAAACAAACAGTTCAATCGAACCGAAACAAATGTCCGACATCTGTAGCGTAACTTCGAAAACTAAGTTCGCGTTGTAAACCCTAAGATTAAACCAATCTGAAATTCGGTATAAATTTTTTCTTCATTTCTATTCATCTTCGTACAATCTCATACAAAGCAACTCACTATAATTTTCCCCATTTAGAAATTCATCCTCAATCAAAACTCAACTCATATAATTTTTCTTAATCATGCAATATCTCAATTTCATCTTTAACAAAACTTATTCTTAACAAAAATTGGGTAGCATCTCCCCTATATTTTTACTAGCAAAAAATATGCAACCTTCATCCAATTCAAATCATAAACAAAAAGCACTTCAATATTTTCAATCCATCAACACAATTCATCGGACCTCCTGTCCGGAACCCCATCATAAACAAACACAACTAATCCCAATCGTAATCATATGCAATTTTATGTACAAAACCATAATTCACTTTTCAAATCTATATTAATCATTCATAAACAATTTCCAAAATTTCATGGTTGGAAACCCACTTTCTCATTTCTCAATTTTCCAAAAAAATTTTCACAATTCATAAATAAAATCGAAACATGAATACATCACATATAAATACATCACAAATATAAACAAGATCAAAATCACATAACACATCAAACGGTTTAGGTCGGTCCAAAACGGAACGTACTGCACATTCCCGCATAACGGTCCTGTGCAGCCGTGAACAGAACGTACTACACCTTCCCGCATAGTGGTCTACACCGTGAACTTATGGGAGTCCGAAATCGGAGCTCCAGTGCCACTAACGGGCAGGCGGGCGAAGCCTATAAAAACGAGATAAGTGCACTTGACTCTAACTTATAGGACCTAACCAAACCCACATAACACATTTTCATGCTTGAAAATTAGATGGCCCAAAGGCACATTTCGAAATCTCAAATTTTCCTGATCATGTCCTATTAGACACATTTACACTCAAAAATTCACAATATCAATCCAATTCACATAACACATTTTTAAACATTCAAGAATGCACAATGATAGCAATTATTAAAACATCCAAACACAATGCATTTAACAATTATCTCACTTTTATCAAATCATTCAAAATCAATTAATGTAACAATTGAATTCATTTTATTAAATTGTCCAAAATAATTTTTAGCAATTTATCCAATCATTCGAAAACATTGAATTTAACAATTGTGGTAATTTCTTTAAATAATTCAAACATAACGAATAACAATTTCTTAACTCAATTTTCAAAATAATTTCTCTTCTTGATTTTTTTTGAAAACATAAACAATAAATTCTTTTTTTTAACATTCCTATTCTTGATTTTTCGAAAACTTGTAATGAGCTTATAAATCAAATAATAAACATGGTACCCACCTTAAATCCATGCTTGAAACTTGTTCAAAGCTTCAATTTCTCCAAAGCCTCACTCAAAACCCTTAAATCTTCTCAATTTTCGGATTTTCTTGGCTCAAAATAAAGATCTTAAGCTCCTCCATCTTTTCCCTCTTAAAGCAAGTTCGAAACCCCTCTTGAAATCCATCAAAAATTGAGACCTAGTTTATTTTTCTTTTCTTCCTCCTATCTCCACCGAAACCATCTTTCTTCTCTCTTCTTTCTTTTGTTTCTTTCTTTCTTATTGTCGTGCTTTTCTCCCCCCTTAAATGACAGCCCACTTGTTTTATATTGTCATGTCATTTAATGAGTGACAAATGACCATATTACCCTTCCATAGAAGCCTAAAACCTTAACTCCTTAAGTGATATTCCAAAATTGCCCCTGAACTTTATTTCAATTCATACTTACTTTAGGACATTTTTCTAACTGTCAAAATGAAGGAATTTACTAAAAATTCCTTCTAGAGAAATGTTCTTCATTGTCGCTATTTCATAAAGCCACCAAAATCATTTAATTTGGTGCACTACACCAAAAATTATGCTCCAAACATTTCGGATTATTCTTATGCTAACACATTTTCCAGCACTTTACTTCCATCCGAAAATTGACATTCTTAAAGACTAAATTGAAACTCAAGTCCTTCAGAACATTTATATCCCTATTTCTCTAGTGTAATCCAAATCAAGAATCACCTCATTTGGACAACTATAGAAAAAATTTTAACCAAAATACTTTCAGATTTTTCTAATCCAAGACTACACACTAAACTTAAATTCAATTCTGAAATTGAAAGTCTTAGAGGCATAATTGAAATTCAGTTCCTTCATAAGACTTGTAGCCCCATGTCCCTATTTTAGTTTACCTTAAGAATCAATTCAATCGAATCTCCAA
Organism: Erythroxylum rufum; assembly: GCA_027478365.1. Taxonomy (NCBI): domain Eukaryota; kingdom Viridiplantae; phylum Streptophyta; class Magnoliopsida; order Malpighiales; family Erythroxylaceae; genus Erythroxylum; species Erythroxylum rufum. The sequence continues at coordinate 13,973,704 of JANIHZ010000006.1, read as the reverse complement.
AGATTAAGAATTTCTCAAAATACTGAACCATGTTCAGAAAATTTTCCAACTCACTTTGATTAAATCAATCAAATCAATCATCCTCAATTTAATCTCAAAAATTCATAATCCTTCATGGATAGATAGAGGAATGTCTTAGGAATCTAATGCTTCAAAAATCGGATCAATCGAATTTCGTACGGAAAAGATATAAGCAAAAGAATGGAAGAAAATTCAAATAAAACAAAACAATTCAGCAGGCTCGCGATTGCAGTCGCGACGGCTCGTGAGTGCAAGCCTCGGAGGAAAAAGGCCATCTCGCGATTGCGAACGGCTTGCAATCGCAAAGCCGAGGCCAAAAGGGTCGGCTTGCGATCGCGAGACCACCGACTTTGATTTTTCTTTTTCTCTTTTCTTGTAAAATCACAAAACTTCAAAAATTCATAACTTTTCACTCAAAACTCCAAAAATTTCAAATTTGGTATCAATGGAAAGCTCAAAGGAAGCTCTACAACTTCCATGAAGGACAAAAAGATCAATTTGGCCTCTAAAAGGGTCAAAAACTACTGCAAAATTTCTATCCACATAAATGTTATCCTAAATAGTGCAAGAACTTCTAAAAACATATCTTTCAACTCAGTGGTCCAAACATATCATATTTTATATCAATGTAAGGATAAAAAAATAATCTAAAACTTTCATGAAGCACTTAAAGGCAAATTCAACCTCTAACTAGGTCAATTTTTATTCAAAAATCCTGCCAAAAATATGTGTCATCCTACAACATCCAAACTTCCAAATTTCATATCTTCCAATATCCACAATCAAAAATAACATATTATACATTATTTTAAAGCTATTCAAATCCTCTATAACTTTCATGTAGACCACTTACTCCAATTCAGACCACATCAGTACGACAATTGGTCTCAAAGTATAGTACACACAAACTTACCCTATGAACATTTTCCAAACACAAAGCAAAATACACTAAACTTCGAAAAATCATAACTTTCGATCCCGATATCGAAATCTGTCATACTTCATGGTGACAGAAAGCTTTCAACAGAAGCTACAATTTTCATGCAGATCATTTTCTCAAATTCTGCCTAAATCAAAAAGTCAACTCTCTACTCCAAAAAGTCAAACTTTCTTAATTCTTCAAAATTT
>JANIHZ010000006.1:13741537-13757485 GCA_027478365.1 Erythroxylum rufum | reverse complement strand
ACACCAGTTCATACTACTTAAGAGCACACTCACTGTACCCGTCCCACCTTTTCCACTCAATCTTTCTTAATTCATTTCAGATAGCTATGATTCTTTGTGTAGATATAGAGAAATGGCTTAGGAATCCAATGGTTCAAGAATCAAGTCAATCGAGTGTCTAGAGAAGAAGTTATGGCCAAAATAATCAAGCATGTTTTTGCCTTCAATGATACTAAACCTGTTTCAGGGAAACAGCTATAACTTTCTTTAGAAATTTCTGATTAGGGTACTCTTTAGATGGTTCAGAAGAGGATTTCAACAGCTACAACTTTGATGAAGATCTTGAAAATAAATTCTATCATCTGAAGGGTCAAAAGTAGGAACAGATGATATGACATCATTTTGACACAAAGATGACATCATCAGACGATACAAGGTTGAGAAAATCGCCATAACTTTCCCTAAAAATATCGGATTGAGGTGTTCTTTGGATGGTTCAAAAGAGGACTTCAAGAGATACAACTTTAATGAAGACCTCAAGGCAAGATTTGGCATATAAAAAGGTCAAAAATGGAACGAAGATGATGTCATCAAGAACAAAACGAAGACGAAGATGACGTCAGTAAAACTAAGACAAAGATGACGTAAACAAAATTAAGACGTAGATGACGTCAGCAAGAACAAAACTAAGACGAAGATGACGTCAGCAAAACTAAGATGAAGATGACATCAGCAAGAACAAAACTAAGATGAAGATGACGTCAGCAAAACTAAGACGAAGATGACGTCAGCAAAACTAAGACGATAGGGTGAACAGTAACTTCGTCTTATTTTTGCTCCAGAACGTCTCCACTTATAAAGATCATAATGTTCAGCTCAGATATCCAAAATTTTCATACTATATACCGTTGGAAAGATAAAAGAAAGATCTACAACTTTCCAAAAGATAACTTTGTAAAAATATATTATATCATTCTCAAATTTGCCCCTAAAGTCCAATGACGAATTTTCCACTCAGACACCAACATACTTCACCTAGTTCTCAACTTCATGACAAATTTTGAGACTCTTAGAGACAGAATTGAAATTGGATGTCTTCATACGAAATGTAGCCATATATCTCTAGTTTAATTCAAATCAAGAATCATCTCGTTTGGATGATTAGAGAAAACGTTGTGGCTAAAAGACTGAAGCATACTCAGTCAACATTTTCCAGATCACTACCAATCTCATTTCTAAATCTTTCCTTATCACAACTCACACCAAGATCACTCTTTCTACTCCTTCTACTCCTCATTTTCAATAAAATCACATTTAATATCAATTATACCTGGAAGTTTTCAATGAATGCATGTGTCACTTTTTTATGTGAAAACATTCAATATTTATCTGCCTATATGCTAACATGATGCATGAGCAAGAAAATAAATTTCCTTCATCACTCTTTGAGCTCCCAAGTTGTTGGACCCCGAAATTCTTCTTGATGAATTAAGCATAATTTAAATTTATTATGAGGTTTAATGGAATAATTTTTGGAGTTATTTATTTATTTCTATCTTAGTAGGATTGATTTCATGGGTTAATTTAATTGTTAATGTTGCAAGAATGAAATAAGGGCATTTTGGACAAGTCACTTAAGGGTATAAGGTTATAAGGCTTAAGTGAAGGGCAAAATGGACATTGCAGATTTATGAAGAGTATAAAAAGAAGAAAAATAGATTGTTTGTTAGAAAAAGAAAGAAGGAGTTGTGGAGAAGAAGAAGAGAAGAAGAGGGAAGATAGGGTTTTGGGAAATCTTGAAGATCTTGAAGAGTTTGAATCTAAAACAAGTAAGTTGTGCTTTAAATCTCATGGATTTGGTTTTATAATAGCTTAGCAGGAGTAGGAAATGGTTGAGGAAAGGTTAGGTAAAGCTTGTTTACGTTTAATCTTTAGGGTTTATGATCAAAGATGGATTTTGATGTTTTGTTAATGTTTTTGGGTTCGAATGAGTTTAGAAATGAAGTTAGAATAATGTTTTAGGGTTGTATTTAAAAGATGGGAAGTTTTAAGTTGAAGAATGTTGGAAAATCAGGTTTCGGGGGCGATCTCTGGGTTCGCACGTCGCGACGTGCTATTGCAGACGTCGAGGCGCACAGCCCCATCCATGTCGCGGCGTGCTCCGGCCCTGAGACATAAACCATGTGCTTGAAACCCTGAAGGTTCATTTGCTGCCATTTCACATTGCTGGTGAGTGCACACTAGTGAAACATCAAAATCATAAGTTGACTTCTTCATAGAAATTATAACTTTGAGTCTCTAGTTCATTTTGAAGCAAGAATCACCTTAATTGGACTTGTATAGCTCAAGATATCCTCAAAATACCCCATAGTGCACCTATTCCAATCATGCTTTCCTAACCGACCTCTCAATGGTTTTAGTTCCAATTTCCTCAATTCAACTCTAAAAGTTACCAAATGTTAAGGTCTAAACTTTAACAAAACCCTTACCTTGAATCTTTGCCTAACTATGGGGTTTCTTGACTTAAATGGTAGCTTGGACCTTCCTCCACGTTTTTCCTCTTAGGTTTTACTCCAAAAACCCTCTTGAACTCTTGGAAAATCACAAACCCTAACAAGCCTTTCTTTTTCTCCCTTTCTTCTCCACCCACGACAACTTCTCTCCTCTCTCCCTCTCTATTTTCGTCCACTCCTCTTCTTTTCTACCTAAGCCAATTTATTTCACTACCTATTTATACTCTCACTTAAGCCCAAAGCCCATTTGACTCTTAATGAAGAAGCCTTGTTCATTGATAACTCAAATCCCTCACTTAAGCCCATAGGCCCATTATTCCCTTAGGCATTTATTACTTAACTCTTTGATTCAATTTAATTCATGCTAACTCATGCCACCTAACCTAATTAATGCTACCCTACTAATTAATCCCAACACAATTTAACTTATTAAGACCTCAAATTCATCTAATCATGCTTAAATAAATAAAAAAAAATTCAGGGGCCAACAGCCAGGTTGCCAAGACTGGATCTTGGAACCAGGCGATGCCAAGAAAATAATCTTAGATCGCTCGGCCTCAACATCGCTCGGTCAGGTTGCCAAGATCGGATCTTGGAACCAGGCGATACCAAGAAAATAATCTTGGATCGCTCGGCCTCAACATCCCTCGGCCAGGTTGCCAAGACCGGATCTTGGAATCAAGCGATTCCAAGAAACCAATCTTGGATCTGTCGGCCTCAACATCGTTCGGCCAGGTCGCCAAGACCAGATCTTGGAACCAGGTGATTCTAAGAAAACAATCTTGGATCGCTCGAGCTTAGCATCGTTCTGTCTCAGGATCGTTCAACCACGATCCTCTTGAACCTCAATACCGATCGATATGAATCGAACGCACTCGTTCCCTGCCTATAATTTGAGAAGAAGTCCAATTTTAATTCACCGAATAAAGAAGACAGTGGAGAACAAAAATAAGAAAGGTTTTATATCTTTAAATGTTTGTTCTGGTTACAAGCCCGACCAGATGAGCTTTAAAGGTCCTATTACATACGCTACTTCGGACCTTCGGTGGGAAGAGAAGTACCAATAGTTAGATCGGCTGGAGGAGTAGTTTCAGAGGTCAGCAAAGCAATCGAGATAGGGTCAAGGTCTATAGGAGCCACCGGAGAGTCATCCCCACGAGCTTGCTCCTCTTCTTCATCAGAACTAAGGTCCAGCAGCTCATCCGGCAATGTCTCTCTTTCCTTCTCAGCTATCTCTTTTACCTCCTCGAGTGAGAGGCCGAGCTCTGAGGGAAGCATTGGCTCGGCAAAATTCTCGAATGAAGGACCCTCTGACCCATCAGGGATGAGAACGCTGTGGCAATTCCTCAATATGGAAAGAGCCAAATCACAAGCAAATTCTTTGCATTCGTCATTTAAATACGGCTCTTTCCATCGCTTGATTGCCTCAATCCTTTGCTCTTTGATAGAGCTTTATAGCTCAAGCAATTTTCTCTCAGCCCTTGCACTTTGCAACGTCACCTCTTGGCAGTCACGGAGGACTTTAAAACGGAGCTCTTGTTCCATTTATGCCTTAGCGTTGGCATTGAGAACTTCCTCCTTCATGCCCTCATTATTGAGCCGCAATGCTCGGCACTCTTTTTCTAGCTCATCCCTGGACGGACCCACTCGGCTCTTCTCCTCCTCCACCGAAACAAGTTGAGCTCTCAAAATGCCCTTCTCTTCCTCCAAAACACTCTTCTCCTCATCCACCAAAGCAAGTTGAGCTCGTAAGACGTTCTTCTCCTCATCCACGTTTGAAAATTGAGCTCTTAAAGCGTTGACCTGGCCAAGAAGATTTTTAATCTCCTGGTCCATCAATCGGGTGACTCAATCGAACCAATCAATACGTTGATACATTCCAGAGGCGAACGCCAGATCCTGTGATGAAGAACTTAGTTAAAAAAAACAGAGAGACAGAGAGAAGGGTGGGTGGACGTTACCCTTGCGCAGCCACGTACGAGACTAGCCATCATCTCCTTGTCGTCCAACGAATCCAAAAACTCTCCGTTCGCAGGAGGAACAAACTTTTGGGCAACAGGAAGAGCAACATCGATGTCTCTAAACGATGCAGTCTTATTTAGACTGATCGTGGACACCCACTTTTCGGAGCTGGGCACTTTCTCCTTCCGCTTACCTTTGTCAAATCGGCAGGACGATCGTTTAAAATTCCGAGCGGTCTTCTTTCTCTTAAGTGGTCGTTCCACCTGTTTCTCTCACCTGCCGACTGGGTCAGTAGTGCTGTAGGCTGTTCAAGCACAGTCGGCTGAGTGAGCGCTGCAGACTATTCAGGAACAGTCGGATGAGCGAGCATTGTAGACTGCTTAGGTACAGTCGACTGAGCGATATTTGTGCCGACCTCCACCTTCTTGCTTCGCTCCTTCGTCTCCGAGGAAGGTTTAACGACTTTGTGCCGGCCTTTGGATTTGGGGGAGCTAGAAGACGAGGCAAGATTCTTGAGTTTCACCATGGCTGCACAATTATAGAAGTGGGTCAGAAATTGAAACTAATACTCATGAAGGCAGCAACCAGTTAAATTACAAGGAGTCGACCAGAAGGGGCAGCCTCCTCCTCTAGCCCGTTAATTCGAGGCGGGGGATCAATTAAAAAGGCATCGGCCGATGCCCCTCCACGATACCCCAAAATAAGACGGTCGAAAGCATACCGACCGAGCGCCTTAATTTGGCCGATCACTTCCCATTCCTTTCTAGTAAGGGGAAAATCAAAAGTGTCATTCCATTTCTCGGTCAGGGGATATCTCCATGGCCTGGATTCATAGGTAAATCCTGGGGGTCTCACAAAAAAGTACTTCTTCTTCCAGGCCTTGACAGCCGAAGCTGTTCCAGTCGGACGATATATTGCGTCTCTATATTGCAAATGAGGGATCCCGCCCCCGATGCTTGAGCTTTGATTCATTCTAAAAAAATGACGCAGAATACCGACCTATGGGGGACACCTGAAATGATGGCACAGAAGAGCCAGACCGTTAATGAACCTCCAACCATTCGGGGGAATCTGGCTCGGCCTTAATTGGTAGGCGCAGTATACCTTATCGATGATAGGGGCATACGGAAGCTTCATACCATCGACCGAGAAAAAGCTGTCTGAAACAACAAAATAGCCCCCCATGTTGCTGTAAACCCGTTCGTTTTTGTAGGCCAGCCTAGGTCCCCAAGACGAAGGGATATTATTCTTGATGATCGATCGGTTCAACTCCCTTTCAGTCATCGTCGACTGGTCGCGCGGTGGTTTCTCAACGACTTGTCCATCTTTCCGGTCACCCGTCGCAATTTCTTCATTTCCCTCTCCGTCCAGGGCTTCATTTCCCCCCACTTCCGGCACCTCCATCGCTTCCGCCACAATCTCAAGCGGCCTAACAATTTGTAAAGCACTTTCGGTGGCCAGTTCTTGGTGGAGTTCCCTCTAGACCGTATCTACTTCTTCGTTGAGCCCCGAAGATATTCGCGGTGAAGACTGGCGAGGAGGCGATGAAAAAGAGGAGGAGGCTGTTTCATCCTTAAGTCTAAGTTCACCTCTACGGCTACCCGACGACATGGTTACTAGAAAGGAAATTTATAGGATGAGGAAAGAAGAGAGGACGTACCTAGTTTGGTGACTGAAGTTGGGAATGTGGACGTCGGAGAAAAGGGAATTCTGGTGACTGCAAGCAACAAAGAAGAAGAATAGAGAAAACAGAGGTTGAAGAGTCACATGCGCAGAAAATAGTAGTGAAGGAAATCTGTCGACCCAACCCTAAGTAGTTATCACAAAGATCAACTGAACGGGCGCACCAATCGCAGTCGGACACATGGCAAAATCTGAGCCGTGCGAATTAGGGTTGTCAGGTACCAGAAGCGGCGCGGCAGTTGAAAAGACGCGCATAAAGCAACGCGAAAGGACACCTCCTTTCAAATTTTGAAAATGCGTCAGAGAACATGTGCCGTAAAGTAATGATTAAACCTAGTGCTTTGATTAAGCGTCGACGTCCGATCGGTCGGCCCTATCACTACGTCCGATCGATTGGCCCTATGAATACGTCCGATCGGTCAGCCCTATCACTACGTCCGATCGGTCGGCCCCATCACTACGTCCGATCGGTCGGCCCTATCACGAGCTGTTGTGCACTAGGCAACGACGTCTGATCGATCGGGCCTATCACGAGCTGTCATGCAGATGAGCTGCACAATCCTTATGTACTCCTTTGACCCTTCTCCCTGATCGGACTCGAGGAGCAGGGGCTTATGGTTGGGTCAGTCGTGCTAGGCCCAGGTCCAGGCATAGAATAGCACGTGGGCCGATCGGCCCATTCATAGATTGTGACCTAAATCTGGTAGGTATTCACTATATAAGTTGACTATCTCCCCATGACGTAGGTACGACTCTAGAACCCTAACATTCTCTAGCCACTAAAACCATTACAAAAAGACTAACTTGAGCGTCGGAGGAGCCTACTGGCAGTCAACCCCCGATGTGCCTTCTACTGTCTTGCAGGTACTTCCTAGCTAAGGTCAACCATACTCATGGATCCCAACAATGGCGCCCAGCTTCAACAAAATCATACAGAACCAACTATAAATAAATTACCCACCTAATTCACTTGCAAAAGTCCAAGTCAAGGTTGTCTTTTTCCTTACTCTTGGGTAGGATTCACTTGGTTCCCTAAACCAAACCAAGTTTCATTCAATAGGAATCGAATAGAAAATCTCACACTGCAAAATCACTAAAATTGGTGCTAGAATAGTTAAACCCAAGCATTTTCTAGACTCCATAAACTAAAATCCTTCCAAAAATTCAAAGGATTCAAAATGATCTTAACGTCATTCTTCACCAAATGAAGGGATCTTTAGCTCAAAAGAAAACTCTTCTCTTCCTCTACCTCTTTCTCTTCTTGAAGAGCTTCAATATCTTTCTCGAAGACTAAGAATAATTAAACCCTCGCTCAACTCTCTTCTTTTCTCTCAAACCACCAAACTCTCTTTCTATTTCTTTCTCTTTTTCGTTATTCTCTTCTTCTATCCCTCCATTCACGTTTTCTTCTTCATTTATTGTTAAGTCATTAAATTGCACTTATTTATTGTTAAGGTGTTGAAATTATTATCTAGAATTGATAGAATTACCTTATAATTGTTTACAGATGGTTTTCAACATCTTAGAGACGAAATGGAATCAAAAAGATGCAAAAGAAGGAAGAAAATCCAAAATTCCCAAATTGACAGAAATTCAGGAACTAAGCGTGGGCACACCTAAGGATGGAATAAATCTGCAGATAAACTTTCAGAAGTCAAATTCAAACTTATCACAATCTTTAAAGATTATCTTGCCATCTTTCAAGGGAGTTACCTATCGAAAATAGAAGAGTGCGTTATCTAGACAGAATCAAGAGAAGACAACAAGGAGATTAGCAAAAAGAAGGAGATTGGCTGATTAATGCATGTATATTTATATATTAGGTTTTAGAATAGGGTTACGCATGTTGTTAGGCTGCAACACTTTCTTGCTTCTGTTTTGTTACATTTTTTGCATACATTCAATTAGTGTTTTCGTATTTTTCATTAAAGAACCAGGGATGGAGACTTATTACTTTGTTATTTCTTTTGTTTTTAATTTGATTATGAGTAGCTAAATCTTTTGTCTTGGTTGAGGGGATCCATGTTACATGTAATTATGGTGAGATGTTTTGAATAGAATATACGTTGTTAATGAACATTGGATATCTTTGGATCTATTCTTTCTAATTTCGTTGGTTTCTAGGTGCGCAGCTAGAGATTAATTGGTTCAATCGCTAGATTAACGGAATATGACGTTCAGTTTCGATAATCATAATTAGCAATTAGGATTAACTTTTCTACGTTAGAGTTGGAAATTCTAAGAAGATATTAGCTTGATTAATTGCATGTCTTACATGTATTTCACTTGCTCATCGGTTCTTGATTCTTAATGTTATTATTCAATTATACCTATGATCGTATCTAGGTTGTTGTTTAATAAGAATGCTAGGATACATGTTTCTAGTCATTACAATTAAGAGAAAACTTTCACAATGAATGTTTATTAATGATTGCAATTTTATATCAAGGATCCATAATAGCACGATAACATCGGTGACCCGAAACCAAGGTATTTTCTCAGTGATTTTTTAGATTTAATTACTACTTTTGAATTGTGATTTTTCTCTTGATTTTCTGATATTGCCGTGACCAAACCCCCCTTTATTTTCATTATTTGTGCCATTTGAATTCGTAATTTCATTAACGTAATGATTCCTCGTGGGAACGATATCCGATTACCGCTACTACATTAATTTGTTTTAACGAAATTGATTTTTTTTATATTTGGTTGCAGGCGGCAGCATTACCAATATAATATAGACCCAATAAGTATATAGATTGGATAAAATGGAGAGGACCAATTGTAATCTTCCATTATAAGAAAAACAATTATTGCACCAATTGTTGAGTTTCATTTTTATGGAGTTTAGGATAGGGGAATAGTCCTTATTATTGAGCTTCTTCATAGTTATGGAAAAGGTATTTTAAGGGGAGTTGTTATTGATTCAACCCTTTAAAGATTGGAAATGCACATGTACTGGGATTGAAACTAGTATAAAGAATGAAGGAACTCTTGTTGGGGTTAAATGGAAAAATTGCAGTGTCTTTTAATTCCTCTAGAGAGTTGATAAGTAGCTTAATAGAGGAGGAATTATACCATACAGAAAACCAGATCATTTGTTAAGGAGACCTGGAATATTTTTAATTTACAACCCTTGTAATGATACCAAGATTTGGGTTCTTTTGCAATCTTAAGCTTGGTAAGTCTATGAAAGATCTCTATGCAAATGACAAAAGGTGGGATGATAGGGGATCACCTTACTTAAGAGGATTGAGTAAGTTACAGAAAGGATACAACTTTGAACCCAAGTTATAAAGATTTAAGGCAGTCTCAAAGCTTGAAATAAGGAAATGATGAAGTTCCAACTCAAGGAATCGAAAGCGTTTGTGAAGTCAATATTTAAAGCACAACTCTTGATAGATGATTTGGAATTATAACTCTTGAATAATCATGAGCAATTATGATATCATCGCCAATGTTCCTACCTTGAACATAAATACATTGCAAAGGATTAATGAAACATCTTTCATTTATTGGTTAGGGTTTAGTAATGATTTTATAAGCATATTCAATATGCAGTGGGTCTATAATGGTTAAAACTTTATGGATTAGAGACCTTTGGAACTAGATAAATGTAGTTTTATTTAGTTTTATAAGAATCCTATTAGATTTGAAGAATTCTAAGATATAATTTATTACCAATTTACTAGTTTGATTCGAAGTGTTCTGAAAGAACCTAGCATTAAATCCATCTGGATCCAGAGCGTTTTCAGAAGAGAAGGAGAATAAGGTAGTTTTAATTTCTTCAGTCATGATTTCCTTAATAAATTCTTTAGACTTGTCCTAACAGAGTGAAATCTGGAGAGCATTCTTGAGTTCATCAAACATTGGAGAGGCTTCAAAAAAGGTACCTAGTAGTTCTCTAAAATACTTATAAGTTAGCTCCTTTAATTTTGATTATCCCAAGTTGAGATTTCCCTTATAATCAGTAAGTGCAATAATGTTATTGCAATTCCTTCTAGCTTAGATTGACCTAAAAAGAACTTAGAGTTCTTTTCTCCTTCCTTTACCAACTAACTCTTGATTCTTACAATAGTCAAGAGTTGTAATCTTCAATACACTTATATATCTCCTCAATTCTAGGTATTCTTATTCTCTGAGGGAATTGTCTAAGGGGTTTAGTGCCATTTTTTCTTTATATTTGTCCACTGCATTTAGGGCCTCTTTTCCCCCTATACCATTGGGTCTATCATCATTCTCTACAGCTTGATTGGTTCCATTTTAATTGCTTTAAGTTTAGTTACACATTTATAAGAAAATAAACTATTAAGATCAAATATTAGTCCCATATTTAAAGCATCAATAAATTCAAAGTGCTTTAGTAGTGAATTATATAACCTAAAAGGAAATTTCCTTTTATCCTCTTTTAGTTTGATCTTAATGCAAATCGGGGAGTGATCCGAAGTGAGCTAATTCCTAGAATTTGCATGGCTAAGAGGAAATTGAGACATCCATATAAAGTTTAACATATGCCTATCTAACTTATTTTGTTAGAACTATTTACCAAATTGTTTCTTATTCTAGGTGTAGAATTTCCCTAAGTAGTTTAGATTAGACAACTCCAAGTCTTTAGTAAGTTGAGTTAGCTCCTCAAGATTATGATTAGGATTCCTCCTAAGGCCCTACATTGCCATTGGTGAAAGAATACAGTTAAAGTTTTATGCAATGAGCTAAGGACTACAGATGTTGTTTCCTATCTATCTTAGGTATTCCTATAGCTACCTTCTTTGAAATTCTGGATTAGAGCCATAGATAATAGTGATACAGATAGGAGCTTGAGATTGCTTCAAAAGGATGTCACCATACAAGAACTAGTCAAAACATTTTCAGTTTCTAAGAATAAAAATAGCGGATCCAAATAGATAATTATCCTCCCATTAAATTGAGCCCTATCATTGCTAATTGTTATCCAGTCTTTATGCAAAAACCATATCCCTTTTATAAATGATTTAACTTGAGTTCAGCTTCAAATAATCCCAAAAAATGAGGTTTATTATTGCTTAATAAGGTTATGTTTGTAACATTCCATATGAGTAAGTTCATAAGGGAGGAGGGAAAGCAAGCTTTTTCTTCCTAGCTTTCCTACCTGATCTACCCTATTGGTACTTGAATTAGGTATTGAAGGGGAGTCATTGTTGCATAGATTTAGGCCTTTACTGCATTGACCAGGTTGTATGGTATTTGAAGGAGAAGATTTGTTGGTAAGCTAAGTCTCCATAGCCACTAATACACTTCCTTGAGAGTTATTAGTTACCTAAGTAGGAATATCCTCCCCTACCTTGACTGCTTCTATGGGCAGAAGGCTAGAGGGGTTCAAAAGGCTAAAATGAGAACTTAGGGTTTCTATCTATTTTGATGGAACTATAACATCTTTTATTCAAACCGCAATTGATGGAGTAAAAGAAGTAGGTTTTACTTCTACAAGATATTGTGTTTCCTTATTCTTAGCTTTCCACACCTGCATTATCTCCTTTTTCTTAGGCCTCCAAAGGTAGGAGACTTTGAGAGAGTCTTTAAAGATTTTCTTAGTTTAATCCCTTAACCTTAATAAAGTTTAGGAGTTCACTATCAAATCAACTTCTACGCGAACTTTAACATGGCTTATCCTTTCTAAATTGGTTGTGTTCTTATCAAGACTAATAAGTTTCCCCAAGAAGCTTGAAGTGTAACTTGACCTCTCAAAAAACCAATATTCTTAAGGAATCCCATATCTGTTGAACCAAATTAATAGAGTTCTTAGATGATTTTTGTTCAGTGAGATGTTAGGGAACCCTTTAGTGATAAATAGCAGTCTATCATAAATTTGCCAAAGAGTAATTTCCTGAATCTTTTGAACGTTCTCTAAGGTTGTAGTGTTAAAGATAAATAACTTATCTTCACTTATGAAACCTTTTTAAGACTAATTTTTTTCCAATTTGCAAATATCCATTGTTGGAAAATAGGAAATGATAATCTTTTTTTTCAAAATATAACCAACTAAATTTGAGTTCCATTTCTAAGCTCTAAGCAAGAGAATTTTGATGAGAGGAGCAACAACAGAGGGGGAAGATAGATCACTAGCCTCAGTTGAGGGCAAGGATTCTAAGGTTGACAGAGGAATTTTAGAAGGATTGTTGAAGGTTTGGAGGAGGAAAAAACTAGGTATAAACTCAATAAAGTAGGATTAGAACTAGTTTCCACTAGGTTATTAGTACTAGAGTATTTAGTGGAAAGATTGTTAAGAGAATATTTTCCTATAATGGTAAAACTGAACCAAAAAAGAATTAGCAAGAGGAAGGGAACTAGAGGTGTGTTACCAAAATAAGCAATCAAACCAAGGGAGCCAGGTTTGGGAAAATCAGGGTATAAAGGAATTTAAAAAGAGTTTAGAGAATTCTTTTCACGTGTTGGTCCTTGACATATAAATATTGTTCTTTAAGAATTTGTAAGAATTATGGTAAACGCTTCAAATGTTTTGATAAATTTATTTTTCATTATATATAATAAAATATTAAAATAAACTTTTTTAGATATAGACATTTAGTAATATAAGAAGATCATTAGTTAAGTCAAAAGGCATATTATAAATTCATAATAACCTTATATGTTCTAGAGGCTATTTTATAGATATCCTCCACCAATACCTTTATTTGAAGGTATTCAATCTTTAAATTTATTTTAGAAAAATAACCAATTCCATTAGTTTATATAATAGCTCATCTATTAAAGAAATAAGAAATTTATCCTATATAGTTTATTTACATTGTTATTGTTAACTTACAATCTTCAAATGTTTTCTTTCTTCCTTGCCAATATAATAAGGAATGGGAAAAGACCTTTACTTTGTTAAATGATCTATTACTTGAGTATTTCTTAAACCAACTCCTCCACAGCTCTCTTTTGAACTCCAACATATTGCTATGGTCTTAAGTTAATAAAAATTATGTTACCTCCTTCAACACAATATCATAGCCATGTATTCTTGATGGTGGAAAACCATTTAATTATACAAAGCAACCATGTATTTCTTCAATAATATATCAAGAGTATCTTAAAAATTCTTTAATAACTATACTTTTGTCAATTCCATCTCTTATCATTTGATATATACATTATGGTAATTTAGAATTTTGCATTTGATCACCTTTTGGCAATAAATAAAAGTGATAAAATTTATTAAATCCCTATATTAACCTAGTTACCTATTTAAAAGAGGTCATAACTACTCCCTTTTGGCCATTTTGCAACTTAATTACCCTTCTTTTTCACTCAAACTCCATTATACCTTTCCTGTAGTTGCATATTACATCTTCCAAAAAAATAAAAAAGGAGCCATGTCACCAACCCTAATAATAATAACCAGTACATCTACCATAAAATTTCTATCATTTATCATCCAACATTTTTTACATATTATGTTATATTCAATTCTTAATTTTTCTCTGACTACGATGTTCATATGTTCAATTTCTTCAACTTGACATTCTTCTCTATTAATAATATTTTGATCAACAAAAATATATATACTCTCTCCATCAATTAGAATACAAAAGATTTTACAATTATATCTACTAATTACCTTTATTTGATAAATATTGAAAAAAAGAAATACTTGTTATTCTTTAAAAAAGAAATGGGAAGATGTTATTTTTGACCCACCTCTTTTGCTACTTTATCTTTGTCAACTTCATCACTATCTTTTACTATATACATATGCAATTTCCTTTTATGCACTTATAACCAAGGATAAGTATTTCATCACACAAAAAGTATATACTTTTTCTCCTTTTTCTTATAATTCCTTGTTTGTATCACTAGTCATCTTAGCCTCTCCATTTTTCAAAGTTACAGGTGTTCGCAGTTTTAGTAAAAGGCTTTGATAATGCCTCTAAAGTGATTGTGCTTGTTGTGAAATCTTCAGAAGACCTTTGTGAATTTCATAACAATGTTGAGACACCAACTCTTGCAACTTAGGAAGGTTATAAGATAATTGCAAGCTCGTGGAGTTTCATAACTTACTAGGTATCCACTAAATTTAATTAATCAAAAGTCAAATAGATTTATTATTCCAATGGCAAGCGCATAGTTCTCCCTTCTTCACTCAACACATGTCATACTAATTATAAAAAATTACAGCAAAACATTATCATAAGATCAAAATACTGTCATATAATTGACTATACTTAATTCTTAAATTCTAAATCCTTTTTCACATATCACAACTATATAACTTATTTGTAAAAATGAATGTGATCGTATAAATGAATTATTTTCTCATTATATTTGAATAATTTTAGTGAATATTTGAACTTCTTTTGTAAAGGCATACCCTCTCACCAGTGATGGGGTAATCAACTGTTTAAGAGTTGAAAAGTTAAGTTTTAAAGTGATATCTTTAATTGCAAGAAGATTTTTCTTTGTTAGACAAGATTATCTTATTGAGTAAAATAACAATGTTTTGAAAACTAGATCGAATATCAAACCAGTCAAAGGAAAGGTTTAAGGTTTAAATGTTCAACCGGTATTAAACTATTATAAATTCGGTATATAATAAATAAGAAGTAAAAATTATATGAGTAAGTAAAAATAAAATATGCATCAATGTCTATTATTATATAATGAACCAATAATAAATCAAATTTTATAATTCAATCTAAATCTGAGTCTAATATAAAACTTGAAATAACAAAAAAAATCAAAATTTCATTTTTAAAGGAGGTTGTGTCTCATCATCGTCAAAAGTTCTGAATTCTCCAAAAGACTTATAAACTACACTTTCATCCAAAGTATTTGTATTAACTTCTTCTACTACATTCAAATAAATTACAAATTAATAATGTATTAAATTATTCTCAATTTTAAAATTGTAATAATTATGCTTTAAACTTGAATATGATCAAAATAAGATATGAATTGACCATCAGTAGATGTTCTTAATTCATTCATTGTGACAAATGCATTTTCTTCATAAATAACCTTTTCAAGTTCTTCATAATCAAGATCAGGTGATAGCTCTTCTTCTTCAATACAAAAATCAGTATGGTGAATACAATCAATATCAACTAGATCATAAGTTCTCTTTTTACTAAGCACTCCGAATACATAATAGAAAAATTATAAAGTCAATATTAAAAATAAAATAATGAAAAATAAAAAAACTATAAAATATCTATTCTTCATTCTTAGATTACATTAAGTCTTTGATTTTCCGAATGATTTCGTTTCTTTGAATGAATACATTAAAAAATGCTCTAATTACATTCATAACCTGATGCAGAAGCTAATTGACTAAGTAATGTAATAGCAAGTTTTCTCAATATTGGAGCACTTTCACTAAATAGTCTCCACTACTCATTTGTATTTTAAATTAATAGTTATGAAAAATAAATATATATTTATTAATAATAAGTAAAGAATGAATTAAAAGTATAAAAACTTACCAGTAAAGAATGAATTAAAAGTATAAAAACTTACCATACTACATTTTTTCAATCATAAGTTATCTCTTTGTTGATAATATAGGAAAACTCTCTAAACCTTCACGATACAATTTCATTTCGTTTTTCACTTGTGACTGCTCTTTAATAGAGAAAATACCTTTGCATTCAATCATTGAAACAAACAACCTATAATATTATTTGTACATGTGTATCCATTATATAAGCAACAAGGATTGAGAAAATAAGCTGCTTAATGGATCCTTTGAGTAAAATGCTTATTCCATCATTGGTGAAGAATATCTATATAAGGCTTGTGCAATTTCTCCTTCCTTTAAAAAGATTTATAATTT
>JANIHZ010000006.1:13614224-13641955 GCA_027478365.1 Erythroxylum rufum | reverse complement strand
TAACTTTTTTTTAATTAAAATTTAAAATTTTAATGGATAAGAGTATTCTTCTTTAATCATTTTTAAAAATTTTTTAATCTTTAATTAATTTTACAAAAATTTAATACTCGTTAAATTTTTAAGACCAATTCTTAAATTTTTTGTTTTTCTATTTTAACTTTCCGCTCAACTTTGAAAACATTATATATGCATACATTCCGAGATACCCACACATGTATATATACAGGTGTAAAACGTGATACACGGATAGCCTCGTTTCTCTTCCCTCCCTTCTCTTCCCTTTCAGGCTCTCATGCACATCGGCTATCTTCTCTAATTCCTCTGGACACTGGACCCCGAAGTTTGCAGTCTGAACTTCTTGCATAATTGGTAAGTCCATAGTGAACATACACTACCTGTCACCCTCTAAAAGCTACAGGTGAACGTTCAACTTTTTTCTATTCAACCTGATAATATATTGCACTACCACTGACTTCCAGTTCTGTTATTCATTTTAGAACGTTGGAGAACGTAACTACTCAATTCATAAATTTATTTTATTACATATTTTGATTGGCTGCAGAGAGCAAACTAACTCGACCAGTGATGGACAATATTATCGAGTCAACAAACATCAAAGTGACCGAAAAGGCACCAAAAATAATCAACCCCACCATGAAAAGAGTCCTACTAACCCTGAGCTGCATTTTCTTTGTCGTCGGCGGTTGCGGTGGCCCATTGATTATTCGCCTCTACTACATACATGGTGGTGCAAGCATATGGCTCACCTGTTGGCTACAATCAGTTGGTTGGCCAGTGCTTCTGATACCACTCGCTATTGGCTACTTCTATCGACGATCCAATAATCACAACAGTTGCATCTTCTATATTGATCTTCCTCTATTCCTCGCTGCCACGGTTCTTGGGCTTATGATGGGTGTAGACAACTATTTCTACTCCTATGGCTTTGGTCGTCTTCCTGTTTCAACAGCTTCTTTGATCATGTCCTCGCAGTTGGCTTTCGTTGCAGCATTTGCTTTCCTCATCGTCAAACAAAAGTTCACTCCATATTCTATAAATGCCATTTTTTTGCTGACGTTAGCGTCTGGAGTGCTGGCTTTACATAGCAGTAGCGACAAGCCTAAAGGCGAAAGCAGCAAACAATATACTCTCGGCTTTATTATGGCTCTAGCTGCCGCTCTTTTATACGGTGTTACCATGCCTTTAATGGAGCTGACATACAGGAAATCCAGGCAAGAGATTACATACACTCTTGTAATGGAGATTCAAATGGTCATGGGATTGTTCGCTACCGTCCTATCCACTATAGGGATGATCGCTTCTAACGAGTTCAAGGTTTCCCTATGATCTCCTGAAATAATGTTCTTTCTTTATTAGTTTCTTAATGCTCTGCAGACTTTTCTTTCTATTGCCAACTAGCGATAAGTTCTGCTTGCTTTTGATGGGAAAGTAATTAATTTAGATATACAACTTAGGAACAGGATGGTCTAGATCACAGGAGACGGTGGGATCCTAAAACGTCACATACCAAACACACAACTCTGCACCTCGGTTACGTCCTTCTAAACAAGGGGATAAAGTTACAATGTTTAGTGAAATAGGTAAAACGTTATCTGTTACCCATTGAAGTACGAGCAATACTGGCATTAGCACACGCAATATTATTTTTAAATTGGATCCCTTAATTCAGTAAATAATTGAGACATTGCACGGTGCATGCGACTGGCAGTTAAGATATTTAATGCATTAGAACCAGACAATACATTGTTGTGTCGGCACTCGGCAGGGATGATAAGCATGCAAAGAAACTTCAACTCCATGATGAAAATATGTGGTTTAATATTGAACAATATATGAGGCGACATCAGTTAGAATAATGTTGATTGACTAAATAACTTCATCATCATAAAAAATTATAATTTTCAATTTTAGAATATTTGTTGAAAATATATCTTTTTATTTAACTCGCTCTTTCGTTCTTTTAACAATTTCACTGATAATAATGTTCATTATGTGTGCTTAAAAGAGTGTTGCTGAAGAAGCAAGGAATTTTGGGCTTGGAGAAACTAAGTATTATATGGTGATGGTGTGGACAGCGATAGTGTATCAGCTTGTGACGTTGGGAATAATGGGAGTTGTCTTCTACGGCTCCTCTATGTTCGGCGGTATACTAACTTCGTGCCTCCTTCCAGCAATAGAGGTTCTAGCTGTCGTTTCTTTCCATGAAAAATTCCAAGCTGAGAAAGGTGTCTCTCTTGGACTCTCTCTTTGGGGCTTCGTTTCTTACTTCTACGGAGAGGTTCAAGAAAACAAGAAGGCGAGGAAGAAAAACGATCTTTCATCAGAAACTGAAATGCTTGAAGCTACTACTAGTCATGCAGCAACTTCTACTCCAAACTCAACGGAAAATGTCTAAAGAGAAGATCATCTCTGCATGATGATCAAGATAATAGATGTGGGTAATGCACAATATATAGGCATCATCGAAGAAATCTGTGACATATTCGATTTGGTTAATTGTATATCAGTATGAAAACATCCGACTTGTGTTTTGATTTATGTATATGTATCAAGCATTACTCGAGAGAGGGGTGAATTTTATAGTGGGAATTTTCAATTATGGACTAATTTCTTAATTTTATAAATCTGTTTTTGTCAAGTTCAAGTAACAAACAACAAAATATAAAGAAATGAGATATAATATTTTTACGTGGAAATTTTCCCTGATTTGATAGAAAGAAAAAGTCATGACTAGGATTTTCAAACAATTATACTCATAAGAGTTCAACCTCTAATAATATCCACATAACGAGTTGATAGAACTTTACAATTATTATAAAGAGGGATAGATAAGAAGTGTTAGTTCCCTCGGAGCTTAAACCTATTTATAATATATTCTGGATATTTTAGTAATTTAATTGAAATAAATTCTAATTTCAATTAAAATTTAATTAGTAAAATTAATTCATTTTGAGAATTAATTTTGATTTTTTCTCGAATTACAAATAAGACAAACAGAAAAAAAGAATCTTCATCAACTAAGACAAATATACAAAGGAACTCATCTAAGAAATATCATTTTGAGAATGCCAAACCGATGGGTACTCCCATGTACACTAGAACTAAACTTGATAAAGACTAAAAACGCAAAGTTACAGATGAGACAAAGTATAGAGGAATAATTGGATCATTACTATATCTTACAAGCTCAAGACTAAACATTATACTTAGTGTGTGTCTTTGCACACACTTTCAATCAAATCCAAAAGAAAGTTACTTTCAAGCAGTTAAAAGAATTTTTCGATATCTCCACAAAATTATGGATTTTGGACTATGATATCCAAAAACTGATTCATTTGACAATGTGGGCTATTGTGATGCAGATTATATAGGTGACAAAGTCAATCAAAAAAGCACAAGTGGTCACTATCAATTTCTTGAAGGATGTCTAGTATCTTGATACTGCAAGAAGTAAAATTGCACAGGGCTTTCGACGACTGAAGAGTAATATATAACAACTGCCAGTTGTTATGCTCAAATCTTATGAATAAAGCATCAACTACATGATTTTTATGCTTAAATCTTATGAATGAAGCATTAACTGCATGATTTTTCTCTAACCTTTTCTTATATTCCTATATTATATAATAATAAAAGTGTTATAAATCTTTCTAAAAATCCATCATTCTAGAATTAAACATATAGAAATCAAACATCATTTTCTTAAAGATCATGTTTTAGAAGGAACTATTAATCTTTTGCATGTTAATATTGAGAATCAAGTAGCTGACATTTTCACCAAGCCATTATCTGAAGATAGATTTTGTGTGTTAAGAAAAGAGCTTGGTGTGTGCAAACTCTCTGATATTATTTCTTCATGAATATTCTTCGCTACTTATCTTTACATTTCATTCAGTAGGCTACTTCTATTCTGTTTCCTTAGGAACTCTCTCTTGGTTTGGTAAGCCCTTTAGAATTTAGAAGGCCCCTTCGTTTTAGAAGGATCCTCTCGATTTAATTAATTAAGATTAAACATGCACTAAAAAGGTAATTTCCTTTGTTTTGTTGTTACAGTATTTAAAGACGAGCATGAAGTTTTGATAAGCGACAATATATATCTGTTAAAAGATACGCAAATGATCACACTTCCTGTATTAGCGTACGATCGTTCATCTTCACAAGAGATCCATGCTTAAGAAACGCCTAGTATACTAAAAACATACCTCTCTCCTCTACTCATCCTTATTGTTGTTCGACTCTCTGCATTCCAACTTTCTAGTTTCATCTCAAGTCTTCTAAACCTCATCCATCTCTCTTATAATGGCACGAACTAGATCAAAAGGATAAAAGAAAACTCCAAATTCTACTGATAGTTATAGTGAGGCACATGTTACTGAACCCCATGTATTAGAAGTACACTGGGTTATAAACGATGTTGATTTAGATGAAGAACCTTCTTGGTTCATCAGATAATCACGAACCAGAGGAAGTCTTGCAAAGCAAGCTGAGAAATTTTTTGAACAAAAAGAAACCACTAATGTTGAAAAGCAATATGAAGGAGAATCTAGAAAAAGAAAAAGGTAAGAAATAAAGAAAGGAAAAGCACCTATGACTGAAGAAACTATGAAGCACTTTATTGATAGAAATGAGTTGTTTCATGAAAAAATGATTCCCAAGAAAACAGTGCAAAGAAGATAAAAATAGTTGCACAAAAAGGAAAGACATCAATACCACCAAAGATGTTTCAATCAACGGAAGCTAAAGTTTGCTATAAAATGCAGTACAAGAAAAAAAAAAAAGATGGTTGCTAGGAGAGTTTTTCCTCCTATGATATTTGATTTATATAGGTATACCTATCTCTCCTTACTTTGTTGCAATTGGTTAGAAAAATTTCTTAAAATTAGATGAGGCAGTGTGTGATGAGCTAGTTAGGGAATTCTACACACACATGAGAAAGGTAGTAACTGATGGTGATATTCTAATTTCTGAAAAGATTTTAGGAGATATACTGGACATAGCTCCTATAGGGAGAACTGATTTTCCTTGTCATAAATGGAATCTCGATGATCTGGATTTGGGAGAAGTTGTTAAATCCATCTACCTTAATGCCGAAAATACCTAAAATGGGAGACTTTGGAGTAGGCAATTTGACTTACTACCATGATGCCTTGCATCATTATAAGCTACTTTTATTTTCCCCATAAGTAGCTATGTTGAAAGGTGCAGTTTGTTAGACACTTATGTAGTGAATAATTTGTTGAAAGGAAACAAAATGAATCTCCCTACAATGATCTTAAGGTTTATGGTGGATAAAGGGAATCATAAGAATACCACTAGTTGTCTACTGTATGGAATGTTACTCACTAAGATTTTCCACTATTATGGAATACTTTTGTAACACCCCCTATACGAAACCTACAACCATCTACACACATAGCAACCAAATTCCTATACACACGTTCATAAACATACAATTCTATTCAATGCTATACATATACACATTACAAAACTCCCCAATGCTTAACATTATCATTTAACAGTAGTAATACATTTTTACATTTACATGGAAAATTAAAAGAAAACAGACAATTTCCTTTTTTTATTACATTTGCAATCATCTGTAACTAAAAACACATTCCAAAAGTATTTTTTTTTATCTGTTGGCCTTGGTCCCTGCAGATGATCTCTGTAACTCACTCATATGACTTGGACCTACACGAATTAACGCCCATGCTAAACTTGAAAGCTAAGTGGGGAAAACACTTAGTTTGGATGACCACTTACAGCAGTCATCCGCTAAGCACACACATTCAGAAATATCACAACTTATATACCATAAATTCACATTCATGAACCAAACATTGATATTCAATGCTTATGTAAACAATGATGGCATACTTAAGCAAAGTACATAATGCAAATATGCTTCAACATATTATCCATATACTGAAAATGTACATTTATAAGCCAAATATTGATATTTAATGCTCATTGATACAAATTATCAATATAATTACACATCATTACAACTAGTACAAATGCTTATCAATACAAATAATTCATGTTGACATGTTGTATTTCTTATTTATGACTATTAAGTTTCCTTTCTATGTTAAGCCAACACAGTTTCTGTAGGTGCAGATAACGAGTGATATGGGTATCCGAAGATATCAAACCTTGGATACCTGAAGGTATCGACCTATGGATACTCGAAGATATCGAACTGTGGACACCGATGGTGTCAAACTATAATAGTTGCACTGTAACCATATAGGCATGCCCATCTATCTACCACCAAGACAATAGACAGGCACTGTAACATTTCTTTTAACCATTTGTTAATTTCATAATTCATATATTGATAAGTCATATGATATACATTTCAAGTTATAAAATCTGTATCTATGTTCATACATGGAAGTCATAACTTATCACCATTAGAAAGGTATCAAAATCACACATGTATAATCATATTATACACATATGAGCGATAAATTTGCATACAAATCATTTATGTACATGTAAGTTTTCAGTGGAATGTAATATGCTCAATCTTAAATTTCAATGTTCAATTACCCAATTCACATATGGTAAGTCCTATTTCATTTATTTCAACCTATTTGAAAATTTTCATACACATTCATAAAGGTTCAGATAAGATGCGGTTGAAATCAAAAACAAAAACAATGTCACGGTCGTGACAGACACTTTCTCTATTCATACCACTACTTGTTCCTTAATATTCATATACAAAATGTTAGAAGCGGGTTTCTAGGTCTTCTATACATTTGTCCCTCTATGTCTATCGTTTCTATAGCACTCACAATTGGGCCATTTGGACTTCTAACACATGAGCTATAAACCAAATATCACATGCTACTTCAAAATAGGGGAAGCATCAGGTCACCATTTTCTATCCAAATTTACAACATCATAAACCCAGAATTAAGTCAGAGTCTTTTCTAGAGATGTTTATCTCTATGTCTTATGTTTCATATGAAACTAAAATCATATAATTTGGAGGTTTGTAGGCTGAGTTATGACTCAAACAATGTGACTGACTCAAACAAATCTAGATAAAATTTCACTACACGATACTCTCTTGTCATATTCAACCAATTCTATACAAGATAACACCAACATAGCACCAAAGTATCATCCAAAAAACTATTCCATATCTAAATGAATTTTTTTTTCACATTCAAATGTACACAAATATAGAAAATAACTAAGTGAAGTCCCAAACCTTAAAATTGGCAAAGTAGTTCTCTAATGCTTTTCCTTCTCTTCCTCTTTGACTTTGCTTGAATCAGCAAGTGAAAAATGATGGGATGAAGAAGATAAAATGGAGAGGAGAAAAATTTGTTGTTAAGCCATCAAAGTGTCGTCCATCTCCCCTCTCCCTATGCCTTTTCATGAATTTTCTAGTCTTAGACATATGTTTCAATCCTATTAGACCATATGTCACAATCCTATTGGCCATGTGTTACAATCCCACTGGACCACGTGTTACAATACTATTAGATCATTTGTTAAAATTATATTGGACCATGTGTTTACAATGCTATTGGAACATGTGTTGCAATTTTATTGGACCATGTGTTACAATTCTATTAGACACGCATGCTTTAATCTTATTGGTCCATGAGTTGACTTTAGGAAAATTGCATATTGGTCCTTCTGATTCCTTTAATTCCCACATTGACTTATAATATTATCAATTTATTTCATTTCACTATGTCTTAAGTTTCTAATGGCATAAATTTCATGCAATTTGGTTAATTATATTGGGAGTTATATCCCAAAAAATACAGGTTATTTGAAAACAAGGATAGTAGCCAGAACTCAACTTCAAAACATAATTTAAAGCTCTTAGTGGTAGAATAAGATTTTGGTTCCTTCATGAAAGTTTTAGATATATGTCTCCAATTTAATATCCAATGGAAAATTATCCAATTTGAAGGTCTACAGGAAAAGATATGGCCAAATTACAAAAGTATGTTTTGTAGAACCTATCCAAACAGCAAGGTACACATCTTAAATCAACTAACTTCAGTCTTACCATACAAGCGCAATGCGAAAACACATCCAATTTAACCAAAAACATCCCATTTGCTTAGAAATATTTCTTTTATCAATTCCCTTCGCATCACGCTTATAAATCCAAGCAAACATATAAAAAATTTTCATACATATTTCACATCTAAGTATGTATGTCCATACTGAAGCAAACAAATTATCCATTTACCCTTGTCTTTTACATTAAGTATCATTACATCTCTTACTATACTTAGATGCACTTAATTTGTTATGTTCACTTCTTAATACATCCTAAACATGCTATAATACTTCCAAGTTATATGTTAGGGCATTACAACCTTTTGCAAATCTGATTTGGTATGCACTGGCTAAGTTTCACCCTTCCATTCCTTACCAGTTTAAATACAAATTGCAAAACAATGTCTAGGTGGAAAAGAAATCTGAAAGAGAAGTAAAAATCCTAGGTTTTTCTCCAGATCAACGAGCTAATGTTCCTACTTAAGATGAAAATAGTGCAAATCTTCGACAACAACTGAAGGATATTCAAGCCAATCAAGAACAAATGTGAAAGCAAATAGACATCGTGTAGAATCAACTTCTTGACATACAAATTTTGCTCAGAAGAATCCTTGAATCTCTTAAATAACTATGTTGCTATTTGCTTTCTGCTTAGCTTATTTATACCAATGATTTTGTTTAATGTAATATTTACTCTTTCCCTCTATTTCATTTTTTTTATTTCACTTCCTCCATCCTTTATTATATTTTTATAATTACAATGAGGGAGAGTTTATGTGAATATATTTTGCATACTTCTGCATATATATATGATATGATTTCTCGATGATGTTAATTATATCTGTGATTGATCATGCTGTTGAACTTGTGAAAATCTGTCATATATAAATGATAGGTTCCTTTCTTAAGAGACAAGCTCCTTGTAATAATGTTTGAACATATAAAAGTCTCAGGTATCTTTCGAAATCATCTATTATCATTTTGAATTTTGAAAAATATATCTATTATTGCTTGTCATCATAAAAAAGGAGGAGATTGTTAATTCAAGAATTATGATTAACGATTTTGATGATAACTGTATAATATTTCAAATTTTAAATTGATTTTGTTTCCTTATATCATTAACGATCTTATTCTCGAAAGGAAATAAAATCTTAAGAAATACGCTTTTTTCTAGCAAGAACCTTCATTATGAATTTACCTTAATAGAAATGGTTTATCTGAAAAGGTCCTACTAATTATGAAGGATGTATATTAGCCACATGATTACTGAAAGATTTTTTGGCAAAAGTGACATAGAAGTTGTTTAGATCTAGTTAACTAAGGATGCAAGATGAAGCAATGACTAGTTGAAGAAATTGACTATTTAAGGAAGAGCTAATGCAACTATGAACAAGGACGAAACGATACAAAAGTTTGCGAAGCTATATTGTCAAAAACATATACATTCTTGAAAGTGATATCTTTGAAAAAAATTATCTTGTGCGTTAGAAAGTGAAATTTTGTTAAGAGAGATTACTGAAGCTCATATCGAGCAAACTTCATTTTCATTTAAGAGCCTAAGATTAGTGAAATACTACCAATGTGGAAGGTTGAAGAACTTTGAAAATTATTAACTTCTGAGCTTGAAGGGCTCGTTAAATTACTACTTAATTTTATAGTTAAACACTCAAGTTGAATACTTAGGAACTGGACGTAGGCTTGGATTGTAAGCTGAACTAGTATAAATCGACTGCGTCTTGCTTCTCTTCTTATCCTTATCTTTTATATTTCCGCATTATATTGTATGTGTTCATTTCAGCAAGAAGCTCCTTCATTTTTATAATATATTCCTTCTATTTTCAACTTACTTACAGTTCCTTTTATTTTAACAAGTGCCTTCTTTTTATTGTTTCAATAGGACTCATATTTTAACAGGCTCCTGTTGTTTAACAGGCTACTATTGTCTGACAGACTCTTATTGTTTTAATCTTTAATTAACAGGCTTATGTCTTTATATGAATTGAAAGTAACTTGTGAAATTTTTTTAAGTTACACACAATTCACCCTCGTCTTGCTGTGTGTTTGTTTTTTCATATGCTTCCATCAAGCTTTTCATGTTTTCTTCGAGCCTTCACATCTCAGCACCCCTTTTACCTTTCGCCACGGATTCTTTCCCTGAATTGACTGCTCTAGTACTAATTGTTGTGTAATTTTCCTAAGATATTGTAACTATTGCATTGCTTCCGTGAACTTATTTGTATATTACGAATGAAGAAGAGAAAGGAAGAGAGAGAGAGACAGAAGATTTCGATAATTATAAGAGAATAATTGAGAGGAAATATTCATGATAGCCATTGCCGTTGTGTTTAAATACACGTGATAGAAGAACTACAATGGTTGCTGGCGTAGGATTACATTCATAGACTTCTTATTTAAACCACCCGTTTCATGTATAATAGTAACGCTGCCGTTACTATTAGTTACTTTAAACTTTTCCGGCGGCGCCGGTGTCTTCTTTGTAAATTTCTGCAACATGTTTCCGTATAGGAGTGTCATCCAATTACTTATGTAAGCAAGATATTAGCTCAGAGGCATCAATCTTTATCTATATACAAGAAAAAGTTTTTGGTCGTGGTTACAGCAGTGAAGTACTAGCATCTACCGTGTGATTGAGAGGCCACTCATCAAAACCGACGACAAAAATCTTAAGCATTTGCTCAAGCAGCGGATGAATTCTGCATTTCAACTATCATGTCTACTTAAATCGCTGAAATAAGTTACAGGATAGGCAGGGAAAACATCCTGACAAATGCATCATCTAGGATAAAGTTCAGATTTGTTTATTATGGTCCTCTCGAGAATTCAAACTGATTTATTGATATAAGTTCAAAATAGTTGAGAAATGGATTCAACTAAGGGAGATAACTAAAATGGAAAGGGGGAATTTTGGTTGGGCATGATGATGCATTTGAGAACTAAATTAGTGAAGTTGGGTCCACAAGGAACATTGTGGTAGGCATTCGGTAATCTTAGCAACATTGAAGAGGTTTTAATGTTGTAATTGATGTTTCGTCGAAAAGGAATGTAAGAGGATGTAAGAACCAATTAGGCAATGTCAAGTTAACCACCAGACCACGGTTTCCATACACTTCTCTAACCCTCTATCGAAAGATCACTGGACAAATATTCATGTCGACTTTTTATAGAAGGATTAGTTAAGTATACTTGTTACGAAGTGATTACCCAGCTGAGTCAGTGCCACATGTATTCCTTGACATCTTCAAACTTTATGGAGTGCCGGAAACTATAACCAACGATCATTTAAGCGTATTTTGGCATAGTCTTGCAAGTAATATGACTTCATTTCTCATATTTCGCCGGTTAGCTGAAACTCTGAACTGCATTTTAGAAATATATTTAGGATGTATGACATATCTTACAAGGTGATATCAGTGGTTGTCTTTAGCGGTACACCACCTCATTCCTTTCGAAACTTTTATATGTTTTTCCTCCAAACTTTCACGTAACCTACTTTACTGAAATCCCAAAATGCTAGCAGTAGAACAAACATTTGAGAGATTGCCATATAAGTTTATCAATTCCATTTGCCGTGTGCTCAAAAGAGGATGAAACAACAAACTAAGAAGAAACTACTGGCATCAAACTGGGGACAAAATATTTTTAATACTGCAAATATATAAATAAACTTCAATGGCATGGAGACAATCAGAAGTTATCTACATTCTTATATGGACCTTTAAAATAGTGGATAAGATGTTAAACTGATGTATAAGTTGAAGTTCCCTCCAGGTAAGTTATGAACTCAATCATAATGGAACTCAATCATAATGTGTTTCATATATCTGAACTTAAAAAGAACATATTTCTTTCTCTACAGCTCCAATATTACTTCTACAACGTTACCTGTGAATTACTCGTGGAAACAACAACAGCAACGATAAAGAGACCTTCGATTAGCTTGTATGGCGTGAAATATAATCAGTATATGGCCGACATCTGTTCTACCAACAGATATATATGGAACAAATTCTAAGAATACGGTCAAACAATCCAACCAACTCATTTTTTAGATCTATTTTCTCAATCTGCTCTAGAATTCTCTTCTACATTTCTTTGAATCTTCTTCTTAAGTTCATTCTTCGAGTTTCACTCTTTTACTAAAATGTTTGCAACAGTTATTATCTTTCTCGGCAAAAATAAAACAGATGGGAAGAAACAATAGAATTCAAAGTAGGCAGCCTTGATTGAAAAAACCAAAATTTTCATTATATTTAGAAGCATAGGGAAGTAACACATCCACTTTATAGAATGGTGCCAGCAAATAGTGTACGTGGTTATTTTCAGAATTTCCCGACCTATCGATCTTAAAAAAGAACTCCATGTCAGGCTTCCGGGAAGACAAAAGTTTCTTGCAAACTATATGCTGCATTTTTAGATTCCATCCTGCAGATATATCCACCCCACATAAGTATCTGTCAATCTTCGATACATGCATTAACAGATACATTAACATCTGACATCTTGTGCATGTAAAGCAGCGTCAAAGAGAATGAGAGAAGAGCAGAGAAAGTAGGCAGTGGCCTCTACTTCACCTGCACCTACTGGCCAGCAAATATAAATGTCAATAAGCAAAGCAAACATGGAACTAGACCCACCTATTCTATTTGTTTTTTTTTTTTTGAAAAGTCCTATTCTATTTGTTCAGAACAACTTCCTTGTAAGTATCAAATATTTCTTACTTTCATAGAGGCATTTGATACAACACAAAATGGAAGCCCAAGTTTTCAAGCTTCAAATTGATTTCATGACAAAGAAGTAGATGTGTACAGATCGTTACCTGTTCTCCATTCTGAAACTGTTTCCTAAGACAGAACAGTGTATGGAAGGAATATAAGGTGGGAGAAGAAAGGGGAACAAAAATGCAGAATCATGTCTGGACCTTCGAGAAATCATGTCCAAATGCAAGCACAAAAAGCATAAAACAATTTAATGACTAGATAGTGGGTATGAAATCTCTCCCAATTCAGTGTCAAGTGATTCATACCTTTTATTTACCGAACCAGCAGAGGCTGTGTATTGTATTTTCAAAAGTATATGTTTCACACTTCTTCATAAAAGTCGTCATCAATCATTCTTCAGGTCAGGATTTTGTGCATGAACAGCAGTATTAGCATGATTAAGGAACATTCGAGCATAAGTCGAGGAGTCAAAATTTTTTCAAAAGTGTGCTGCCACCTGTAAGTTCAACCAGTAGACAGCTGCTCATAAAGCCTGTTATCATTCCATGAATATTTCATCATAGTCTGAATAAAGTTCTAATGAAATTCTCAACACATGCACTAAAAATGGACATATAAACGCCAACCCAGTGGCAAATATTGGCAGGCCTTCAGAATCAAATCAATGCAGACACAAAGAACTGTCTACAAGACCTATAAAAAGTTAACATGCCAACTTTCAACAAAAGTCTCCAATACAAGATTATCACCAAAAAAAGGTTTCAGAAGGAAGAGTGGTTGCGACAGGCCTGCACATTACAACCAAAAAATCCAAGCACTTAAGAATCATTCACATTATCCAGCCCAATCTAGTTTAAGGCTTCCAATGAATGAAATAATTGCACGATTGACTTTTTAGGTTATGGTCCATACTCTGATGCAAACATGGTTATTGATTTCCTTAAAACTCTTTAAGATGTACCTGATTCTATCAGCATTACTCTTGCCACCAGAGTGCTGAAGTTAAATGAGAATCAAATCTGATCTAAGGTTGCTCATGTTAAATTAAGCAATAACAAAAGCCTACACTGGATTTAAGAAGCAGAAGCAGAGGAAGTACCCTAAAAAATCCTGTACAAACCATAAATTGTAGCTAGAGAGAAGATGGAACCCTAACTGAATTTGTATAATCCTCTACAGAACAAAAGTTGCGGGGAAAAAAATGAGTAAGGTAACAGACAGATCTTGAACAATAAATGCTTACCAATTTCCTTCAGAGGAAGTGGCACTTTCATTTTGTATCTCCTCCTTAGCAAGTTCTTCTAATATAGCTCGCTGGCGTTCATTTATGGAACTAAAACCAGAATACATCACAAAAGGACAATTTTTCAAGTTCCTTTGGTACACAAGCTGCATCCACAGCTTCCACAACTATTGCATACAAACTTTTGGCACAGTTCTTTTTATGGCACTTAAAACACAAATATAGCTTAGTTAACATCTACCAGAAAATATTCTGGTCAGTCTTTAAATTCCGCAAAAGCTAAAAAGTATGAAACTATCATGAACGAGAAAATGCTAAAAAACTCAGGGAACAACCAAGAGAACACTGAGATCCAACATAGAAGTTATTCACTCAGCACCAATTTGGACATTCAAGATGGATGATTTAACAATCATCAAGGAATTTTTGGCCTTTTAGCAATTTGCATCATCCCATCTCATAATATCAAACAAGTAAACAAGAAAGTATGGAATAGGGGTTCATATGATTAAAAGATCAAAACCTATCAGCTTTCCTTCTTTGCTAAAATCATGTATGTATAAACTGTTCTTACTTTTAGTTTAGATCAAACGGTACATACAGAAACTCTGGAACCACGCTCATCAAACTAAGAAGAAGCAAACAGAGTATAGCCAACATGTAAGACATGACATCCATGGAGACAACGCCTTTTATAAAGCAACAAATAATAACATTATAGTTCTCTCGTGCTCACATTCAAAACCAATTAATAAGGAAATTGAAATAGAAAATCAGTGAAGAAGAGAAGCAGCTTACGTGGGGAAATTTACACGAAATCGCACATATTGATCACCATGATCTACAAGAAAACCATGCTTTGGCAGTCCTGTGAGAACATAATATGCAAGAATGTTTTAAAGAGAAGTTACCAAAGGTAAATCACAACAGGCCCTAGCATATGATCCAATCAACCTTTTCCTCTTAAAACCACAACTTGTCCTGGCTGAACCCCTTTTGGTATCTGCATTTTCCATAACAATAATTTTGTTGTTTCAAGATTTCAACAAGTGAAACAACATGGACATAAATAAAAATCATTACAGATAAAACATTACTTTTACTTGAGTCCTCCCGGACAACGTTGGCACATCTACCTTACCACCAAGAATTGCCTGTGGAAGAAAAATGTAAGCCTTAATTTGCTATGCAAGTTAGTAGATAGGATCTTATCTATTATTTAAATGGTAGTTGCGAATTATTTGTTCTGTAATATATGGACTTTGCAGTTGAAAATCTACATAAATCAGGGTTATTGCGTATGACATAAAGAAGAGAAACATTGGCATTTTACAAAACTTGTTCATATTTACAAAACTTTATGCTTTGCTTTCTTCTTTTGCAGATACAAAGTGAGCCCCACAAAGGAGGAATTTTTGGTGAATGATGCTAACTACGACAAGAATTTACAAAGGTGGTGTGTAGCATTTTAAATCAAATCGGTTTTGTTGTTTCCCTTCTCTAGTTAATTAGTATCTCATACATTTTTCTTTTCTACTGGACGCAATTATGATTGGCTTCAAATTGTGTTTGCTCATGATTGATTCGTTGCTCTTTAGTTGTTGAGATTCAGTTTGCAGTTTGCAGTCTTCATTGAACCATTAAAAGTTTTGAGTTCTTTTTTGTTTATAGTTTTCAATCTATATATATATTAACTGTCTAGTACTATGTTTTAGTATTCTATAGAAACCTATTTTTTATTTATTCATACAAATTAGTCTCTGTCATTAGCCATTAGTCAGTTGCAAAGTAAGGTGTGAGGTGGCTATTATTGGTTCAAATTTTGAACCACCTAAATTTTGACTTGCTTGCTGTCGTTTATACTTGTGATTTTCATATCTGTTTATTGCATTGCTCATTTTGAACTTTAATAACATTCATTGTTTCTTTTCTCGAGCAATCTTAGAGTCATTTAGGGATTTGTTGGGTTTGTATTTTATAGCTTGTGTTTGGCATTAAGGTAGTCTAATAATAAAGCAAGGATTAGTCTTTTAGTAAGTTTTTGGATTAGGAGAAGAAGATTTTAACAGATTACGGATAGGTTCTTAGAACATCAGGACCCTTACAGGGAAATCAATGGAATTAGAGAAAATTTTAGACAAATATAAAATTTATATAGCGTGCATCCAAGAGATAAAGTGGATGAAGGTTAAAGTGAAAGAGATTAATGAGTTCAAACTTTTTCAAGAAAAACAAAAATCACTTGGTGACTTTTAAGAGCAGAACCTACTTCCTCATATGGTGGAACGATCGACCTAGTTGCTAAGATTGCAAGATGATATCTAATGCTTGCTTGTTAACTTAGCATAAATTGTTGGTTATGGATCTTATAATTAAGGGTTGGAGGAAGAAGAGATATCATAGGAGGTGTCCCAAGTCAGATAGTAGAACATAAGAGGAGAAATGGTAGAACAACTTAAAGATAGAGTAGTATATGAAGAAGAACGAAAATTAGAAGATGATGCTAACCAGATGTGAAAAAGAGTAGCATCTCTTTTAAGGAAAGCAATAAATAAGATCTTAGGCATTTCTAAAGTGCCTGGGAGTAATGAGATGGAGTCTTTGTGGTAAAATGAAGATGTGAAAGAAAAGGTTAAAATAAAAAGAGTTGTCTATAAAACTCTATTGGATAGCACCATAAAGATAGAGAGGATAATTAATGGAGAAAGTTATAAATTGATAAAGAAAAAGGTGAAGAAGATGGTCTTAAAAGCTAAAAGCAAAGCTTACAAGAAATTATACTAATGATTGGAAACTAAAGATGGAGAAAATGATATATTTAAGTTGGAGAAAGTTAAGGAACTGAAAGTAAGAGATTTAGATTAAGTATGTTATATAAAAGATGAAGCAGAGCGAATACTCGTAGTTATAAAAAACATCAACATACTTCAATAACCTTTTGAATGAAGGCGTAGAGGACAATATCTCTGTAAGCTATCATAGCACGTCCAAGAGATATCTTAACTTTATTTGTTGTCGACAGATCACAAGAGAAAAAATTAAAAAGCTTTAAAGGAGATAGAAGAGTAAAAGGATAATGGGGTCTGATGAGATACCTACAGAAGTGTAGAAAAACCTAAACAAAGGGGGTCGTACTTTGCTTTTAGAGGGATACGTTAGAAACGAAGGGTTTTAAATTGAGCAAAACTAAGACTGAGTAGTTAGACTATAACTTTTCTGATCATAGAATGACTTGCGATGTGGAGGTAAAAATTGGTTCAAAAATTATATCAAAGAAAGAGTGTTTTAAATATTCAAGATCAATCATTCAAAGCAATAGAAAGATAAATGAAAGCATTATTCACCGTATTAGATTAGAGCTATTTAAATAGAGAAGTACATCAGGAATTTTATGTGACAAAAAGATATCATTGAAGCTTAAAGGCAAATTTTATCGTGTAGTTCTATGGACAGAGTATTGGCCTATCAAACAAATACATAATCATAAGTTAATCATGGAGAAGATGAAGATGCTCCATTAGATGTGCAACAGTACTAGAAGAGATAAAGTTAAAAATGTAATGGTAAAAGATAATAAAAAATTAAGAGAGACAGGACTTAAGTGGTTTGAAAATGTTAAGATGAGACGTCATGATGCTTTAGTGAGAAGATGCCAGAGGATTATACCTCAGGACTGTAAGAGAATTAAAAAGAAAGCCTAAGAAGAACTGGAGAGCAGTGATCAAGAATGATATGACTTTACTGAAACTTACTAAAAAGGTGATCCTTAATAGAAAACTTTAGCGTACTAGGATATGGGTAAGGGATCTCAATAGAGAAGTTGCCTTTCTCATAAATCATTTAAACATTTTTACTTGAGTCTTATATCTTAGTATTTAACCTAAACATTTAATATTTAGTACTTTCTTAATTATTTAGCCTAACATTTACTTACTTAGCTCAACCATTTTCTTATAATGATTTGTTTGTTTTATTTATTTACTTGTCTATCTTTCTTTGTGTATTTATTTACTTTTTTATTTTTATTTTTATTCTTTACCTTGTTCTGTATTTATTGCATTCATTATTTCATATTTATATTTGTACATATTTTATTATTTTATTAATGATTATTATTATCTTTTATGTCTGCCTATTTTTAATTTTTTTTCATTACTATTGCTTTATTATTGTAATATGTGTCTTTTATTAATTTTTATTTTATATGTATTTTTTTATACGATTCTATCAGAAACACTCTCTATCATTAGAGATAAGGCTACGTATTCCCAGACCTTGCATATCAACGAAACTTCTACTAGAATATTGTTGTTGTTTTTTACTATAAAAGGGCCTAAGATAATACTAGTATGATTTCCATCTCAAATTCAGAAATCTCTAATCTGACAATCACAACGAACAAGCAAGAATAATCCATCAAGATAAAGAATCACTAATACACCGAAAAACTCCAATTACTTCAGACAGGTTTTCTTAACAGTTGATCAAGAAGCAATAATTTAGTTTAGGGATGGCAATGGGCGGCCTATGGCCTTAGATTCAAGTTTTTCAATAGGTCGGCCCATGCCTAGGCCGGCTCGAGGTCCAGTTATTCTAAATAAAACGATATCATTTTACTTAAAAGAGTTGGGCCTTAAATAGACTTGAGGCTGGGCAACCCAAGCCCGAACCCAATTAGAAAAAAAACGTTTTACACTTAAAAATTAAAAAAATTATATTAAAAAAATTGACGTAGCTGGCCTATTGTCATCCCTAATTTGGTTTCATATTTTACAAACATTTAAGTCAATTTTGACAAGCTTGTCCCTATTGGACATCCCATTACCAAGCACAACTCCAATCAATAGGGAAAGAGAACATGTCCAACTTAACATCACAAAGACATAATACTAGTAACTTTCTATTATGAGTTGATGCAGACTAAAAATGTCATTTTAATTTTCTTTAGCAAAAGGAGAATTATTTTAATTTTTATTTGTTGTTATTAGTTTAGGGTTTAATTCTTAATAAGATCCTCCACCTTAACATCACAAAGACATGATAGATATAATAATAAAACACTTTCTATTATGAGTTGATGCAGAATAAAAGATTATTTTAATTTTCTTTATTAGACAAGAGAATTATTTTGGTCTTAATTTGTCCTTATTAGTTTAAGTTAAAATTTTTAAAGGAATAATAAGATCCTTATTGAATAATATTCTATTCTTATTTTAGAAGTTTAGATGGAATTCCTATTTCATTAATATTTGGATTTCAGGCCTTTTTCTAATATATGTTTATGTTATCAATGTTTAAGGAAGAAGATAAGACTAAATTTTTAGGTGTGAAAGTGATTTCTAGATCTATCCGGCTATCCTTTATTTCAATTCCTTATTTTATTTTTTAATTTCCAGCCCTGAATTCAAACCTCTAGCAGAACTATTTTCATTTTATAAGTGCTTAACCAAATAGCTGCATTCTTTTGTTCATCCTATATCACTGAGCACAAACAGCCAAAGCTTGAAACTAGGAAACATAAGATTCACGACAAAAGATTCAGTTAAAATTTTTAGGTTCAGTTCTCACTTGTGTAAAGCTAATATTAGTGTCTATATAAACATCTGCACCATCTCTGGTAAAGACGGGATCATCAGCAACCTACATTAAACATAACACATTAAAGTTAGTTTAAAGAGTAGATGATAGTAAAACTCTTAGAGCAACAACTATACCCACAGTCATTGAAGATGCGACTTCAATAAGACAGGCATCAGGATTTTATTTATCTAATAATGGAACATGGAATTAGGATCTGGGGCACATATAGCCTTTCTTAAGACTCAAAAATCTCCAAATAGCATAAGAACAGACAAGCAAGTCAGATTAAAATGTTTGAGTTATTAGGTTTGATATCATAGCAACAAAAGAACAGTGAGGAGTATCATACATCGTGTTGCAAATGTAATATAAGCTCCTCAACAATTGTATAGGACAAATCCAAACCTCATTCCTTAGGGATTAAAATCTTCTTTTGGTATGTTAGGCAGCTATAAAATACATGTGCATCAATGGAAACAAACACTCTATATCAGATTCATTTATTGAGATGGGATACAAAAACAATAAGCTTTAGATGCAGAAGAGGATATCCAACAGCTCTCTGTTTGATACTTGAATCTCAAGAAAGTTAGATTACATTGATGAATGATCTCCAATCAAATTCATTCATAAGAAACTTACACTAGATTATAATAAGCGAGAGTAGGGAAAAGTTTCCAAGAAGTGAAATTGCACCTTTATGTTAATAAACAAATTGCCAGGTCGATTTCGTAGTCCCCCAGCATTGCCGGCTTCTGGTACACGTATGGTATCTCCAGAATCCACACCTAATTCATCCAGAAAAAAGCAAAGTATCTATTAGATGTCATAGATTACTTACAAGAACTTCTAATAAAAAGGTCACGCATAACATCGGCATCATACTGCCAGTGGCATATGAATGTAAAAGCGTCCTAAATAAAGAAGCTTTTTTGTTACTCCATTCTATTTATGACCTCAATTTGGCCTTGCGCCACTCCAGATAATCTGTCACATCTTTCTATTTTTGGAAAGGGCAGTTAAGTTAGAAAAAAAAAACAAATATGCAGAAAGCCAAGTACTTGAAAAGCCAAACTTGTAGCATCATTATCCGAAACCTCTGACACAAATCTTTCAATTCTACATAGTTAGTAGGGACAAGAAAAGATCCTCATCATAAGTCACTGAAGGAAAAGAGTTGCTTAGTCAAAATGATATTAACAAAAACAGTTCTCATTATCATTCTTTGACTTCATATCCAACGATTGCTCTTTTACGATAGGGAACTTATCAACTTGGGAATTTTTGGTATACCCATTTAACAAGGTTCCATCAGAAAAAGAGCAATTACAACCAACCTGCTGGTATTGTAACTTTGATTTCTTTGATGCCTTCAACCACACCTGATCCCTTGCACAACATGCAGTGTTCCTATCCCCAACAGTGACTCATCACAAACAGTTTATGAGAATAAATAAAAACCAGATAAAACGTTCATTGTCTGTCGGACCTTGATAACCTGGCCTGATCCTTTACAGGTGCTGCATGTTGCTGTAAATGGAGGAATTGTAACCTAATTCAAAACTTGAAATATCAAAAAAGGAACAAACATAAAATTGTGGAGTAAAATTGCGGAGTCCCAGATAAAGAGGAACTGAGCATAAAATAATTCTTTAATGGTGATTCACCCCACCATTAATATGGCCATACACCTTCAGAATACTTACTTTCCCCATGCCTCTACATGTAGGACAAACTCTTGCTTTTGCATCAATTGGATAGCCACGGCCATCTGCAGAATGGATGATAAGTGAACTACAAAAACAAATCATCTCTCATTTGAACCCTCAGGACTAAAAAAATGCACAAACATATTAGAGGAATTTAAGGATTTCATAAAGGTTTATGTGCCCAGAAAGTAATAATTTTACTCACCACAAGAATCACATGGTACATATGCCTCAAAAGATATGTTTTTGGTGCAAACCCTTGCAGCTTCAGAAAAAGACAGCGACACCTCCACCTATAAAGATTTCAAAATAATTTAAACAAGCTTTTAAGTTTGGAAGCAATGAGTATGAAACAAAGAAAAATTAAAGGGAAAAGGTTGACCTGAATATCAGATGCAAACTGATTTATTTCATCTTCAAATATCTGTAAGCAACCAAATGAAGTGTAATTTTAAAAAACTGCCATGCCATAGAAGCTTATCTCATCAACATGAAGCACAAAAGAGCTGTATCCAGAAGTACCTGGGAGAATATCTTTTGGAATGAATCAGAGAAATTACTGTTGTGAGAATATCTAAAACCCCCTGCATTACCAGCACCATATCTAAACTCTGATGCTCTATTAGCCGCGTGTCCAAACTCCTCTGCAGTATCAGCTCCATATTCAACATTAGTTGAAGCTCCAGACCGCTTCTTCATTAGTATGAGTACCAAGAATTCAGTTAGTTTAAAACCTAACAACAGGGAAAACGGAGCAAGTTCCTACAAATTACTAAACCAAAAATATGGAATGATTGATAAAGTCGTAGAAATGGTGATTCTTACATTGTCATATTGTGCTCTCTTCTCAGAATCTTGCAGTGTCTGACATTACCATAAAAGTAATGAATATCATTGAGATAGATGATATGAACAATTAATCCAGATTTTAGTTTTCCACACACACACACACACACACACATAATTTGCATTCTGAAGTAGCAGAAAATCTATAATTTTGGAGTCTTGATGGAGCAGTAAAACGGAATGAAGAGCGTAAGAAAACCAATAAAATGTGAATTCAATATGTGAGTAGTACGGACATCATAGGCTTCTCTAATCTCTTGAAATTTCCTCTTTGCAGAGGGATTATTCTTATTTGCATCTGGATGGTACTTCTTTGCAAGCTGCATGTAATGATCCAAAACACTAAACATAAGAATGCTGCACAAATGTATAAACTATCTGCAAAAGAGTATAACAGAAAGATTCTCCAAAGGATTTCATAGATAAACAATGTACACTTAGTGTGACGCCACTTTCAATCTCCCAGTTACTGAACATGCAAAAGACAATAAGTACCGCTTACTGCCTTTTTCTTCCAGACATTTATTTCCTTTTCTTAATTACGTGATCTTTACATTAAGATGGATCATAATTTTTAGAAAGCAGACTTAATCACAAACTCTACTTTGACACTTATGGACTTGTCCATCTCATCATTCACTCCCATTCTGCCCTCATTCTCATACCTCCCAAGATAACAGACATACGGAAAGAATGAAAATATCCAATCTAGCAATGTCGGAAAAGTAAAGCTCACTGAACGAAACGCCTTTTTAATCTCATCTCGACTGGCATTTTCAGGAACACCAAGAATTTCATAATAGGTTGGTTGTTTTGCCTTACAAGTTCCTGTGGCAAAAATTTCAAGAAAATTTTTTAATTCAAAGTCCCAGAAAAAGAGACGGAAATAAAAATCAAGTAAGTATTCAACCTTTGCAATACCTGAGGCATGAATTTGTCTATCTTTCATCAGCCACATTTGAATTCTTCCACAATCACTCCACATACCGCTCGCAAAACTGCAACTGTTCGGAACTTACCAAATACAAGAGGAAAACAACATCATGTGATAAGATAATGCGAGAGTGCAAGTTTATTTTAACGTCAGACAAAATTTGCAGCATGCATATAGCTCACATCGGTCACGCAAAACATCTTGCCGCCATGTAGCAAATTCCCGAGCCGAAGCTCCTCGATCGACAACTGATTCCACCAGCAAATGCCGCCAGCACTGTAGAGAAGAGGAAGAAGTCAAAACAGCAAAACAGCAATTGAATCGAAGCATTCTGCTTGTTGTTGACTTTACTTTTTCCACTACCCAACCACATCTCCTCATTTTAGAGTCTGAATTAAAAAGCTATGAAGAGTTACGGTTCTTAGCAATCCAGAACAGAAGAGAAAAGGAAGTGAAAGGAAGGTCTCGTCAGTCACTCGTGCTTGGCAAGAAAAGAATTTTCTAACACCAATAATTACTTAAATTAATTAATTAAACGTTTACGGCGATATTACGGCGTCGTTTAGCCTGGAAGTTAATATCTTTTCCATGTCCCGCTCTTTTTCATTAATTAGGGCGTCCACGGAAGCGAGACGGTGGCCGTTGCTCTGTCATGGCGATACGATCGCTAGTACACGGCGTCCGACGGTGAGCCTTCGTAATTATTTTCCTTTGCTAGTCTTTTGTTTGACTACTAACGTTGTTACTTAATTTCGTACCCAGCTCCGTGGAAGCCGGAATTGCACGGAGACTGATATGTACAGTGGTTGTGAACAGGAAAGGGTTGAGCCTTGAGAGTGAAATATTGAGATTAAGACATGAGATAAACCCATCTATGTTAATCCAGAGATGGGTGGCTTGTGGCTGCAAGCTCACAATCTACGAGCTCAGGAACATCACTAAACAGCTCCTCAAGTCCAGTCGCTTCAACGACGCTCTTGAGGTCTTGAAATGGATGGACGGTCATAGAAGTTTCTGCTATTCACCGGTGGATCATGCCATGAGAGTGGAATTGATGGTCAAGACGTGCAATTTAGGAGAGGCTGAAGAGTATTTCAGGGTTTTACCTGATTCTACTTCGCGGAAGGCTGCTGCTTTCCCTCTGCTTCGTGGTTATGTGAAAGAAAGAGACACTGGGAAAGCTGAAGATCTCATGAGGAATCTGAATGAGTTGGGGCTGATTGTCAGCCCTCATTTGTTTAACGAGATGATGAAGCTTTATATGGCTACATCTGAGTACAAGAAAGTGCCTTCTGTTATTCTGCAAATGAAGCAGAATCATATACCAAGAAACGTTCTTTCTTATAATCTTTGGTTGAGAGCTTGTGAGGAGCTATCTGGGATTGCTGAAGCAGAGGTGGTTTACCGAGAAATGATGGATGATGAAAATGTTCAAGTGGGTTGGAGTACCCTATCTACTTTGGCCAATATGTATATAAGGGCAGGTGCTTTTGAGAAAGCCTTTTCAGCACTTAGATGTGCAGAGAAAAAGCTTTCTACCTGTAATCACCTTGGCTATTTCTTCATCATGACACAATATTCCTCGTTGAAGAACAAAGAGGGAGTTCTAAGGCTTTGGGATGCTTGTAAAGGAGTTAGTAGGAAAATGACTTGTGCTAATTATTTAAGGTTGTTGACGTGCTTGATAAAGGCAGATGGCCTTGTAGAGGCCGAGAGGGTGTTCAAGGAATGGGAGTCCAACTGTAGGAAGTATGATATTAGAGTCTCTAATGTTCTTCTAGGCGCATACATGAGGAATGGGATGATAGAAAAAGCTGAGTTATTTCACCTCTCCACATTGGAAAAAGGTGGGTGCCCAAATTATAAGACATGGGAGATTCTCATGGAGGGTTGGGTTAAAACCCAACGGATGGATAAAGTCATCAGTTCAATGAGAAATGCGTTTGCAAGGTTCCAACATTGTAATTGGAGGCCATCACATGGTATGTTACTGGCCATCGCAGAGAATCTTGAGAATCATCAGAAACTTGAGGATGCCAATTGCTATATTAAGGTTCTTCATCATCATGGTATTGCAACTTTACCACTGTATAAAGTAATTCTTAGAATGCACATCCGGGCTGGTATATCTGCTCTGGACACCGTCAAAATGATGGGGAAGGATAATACTGAGATGGATGACGAGGCTTTGGCACTTGTTAGAAGCTCCTGCTCCAGCTAATCAGCAGTGTAGACATCTTCCATTATATGGATTGTTGAAGATAGCAAGCAATTCTATAACTTATCTAGTATCCCTGTTTGTGGACTAGATACCGACGAGAATAGCATCTAAGGTTGCAATTTGAGGAATCTGCAAATTCTGGAGCCAAAGGAAAACAAGTGAAGTTCAAACCTGAGGACTAAAATGATGCTGTTGTGATTTTTCACATGAAATGGAGATCTACCAAGATTAAATGGATTTATAACTGCGCTTCCTGGGCAAGGAAATGATGACAGAATTTATACCTTAGGACTTTAATTCTAGGTTTTAGACAAACCAAGCATCAAAGTATGAGATTGTCTTAATAGCAGTCAAGTATACGTCCATGAACCATGATCTACCTGTGCCATTCAACCCCCTACTAGCCAAATTAGCAGATATGTTCCCACCACTAGCTAAAGGTATACTTTTTCTCATAGCCAACATGGCTCCTGCCTGTGGGAACTTTAGGGAATTTGTTGAATGCTGAGGAATTACATGTCACTGCTTTCACCATATAAAACCTTGTGTGTCCCTTAACGACTCGGTTTAAAAAGTCTCTTAACTACTCTTAGAGTATATATATATAAACTCTCCGGAAGGCACATCCATTG
This sequence comes from Erythroxylum rufum, assembly GCA_027478365.1. Taxonomy (NCBI): domain Eukaryota; kingdom Viridiplantae; phylum Streptophyta; class Magnoliopsida; order Malpighiales; family Erythroxylaceae; genus Erythroxylum; species Erythroxylum rufum. The sequence goes on along the minus strand of JANIHZ010000006.1, from coordinate 13,615,990 downwards.
GTTTGCGTCTGAAGAGTCACTTCTCCTATAGCAATTCTTCTTATGCTTGGGCTTGGCTTTGGCCTTCTTTGTAGCAACTTCGGTGTCCATTATTGTGATTATGCTTGGAGGCAAATGTGTTAACAGAACTTAGAAAGTTAAAGGTTGGACTTTCGTTACGGTTATCCTATGTTGATATCTTGTGCATAATATGCAAATATTAAGTGTTAGTTATTGGTTCAGGTGATAGTAGAGTTCCCAGTTACGATCTCACTATCTTTTAATGCAACATACATATGTATTCCACTAACCTTATCAATAACTAAGTTACATAAAAACCAGCCTTTAATAAACAGGAAGTAACAAGAAATATTTTATTGTTTCATATTTCAGAACTAAGGCTCCGATGTATGGAGATCAAAGAACTCCAGAAGCAATCCAGGTTTTGAGAACGCAGCTCTAAGTGGATGCAGCAGTTAATGTTTTGCGGATGCCTCTGTTGTGCTCTAACAACCTGTCCAATGGAGGCAGGCATTGTTTGACGATGGGAAGTTCCAGAAAAAGCGCAAACCAAGCAGCAAGCAGAGGCATGGTCTCTTCGTCTATCAAGTTGACATCTGTAATCTGCTCAACTATTCGAGCCCAGATTCCTATCCATCCAGCAGCAACATCCACGAAGCCTATTGTTTCTCCTCCGAAGAATTGCTTCCCTTGGAGTGCACCTTCCAGAGTCTTGAGATGCTCTCGAGCCTCTTTTGCAGCCGTGGCCTTCTCTTCACCTTCTGCGACAAACGAACGCATAATTGGAGGGACGCACTGAATACAATAAACGATTAAGCATCAGTTGATCATAAACTGTTGAATAAACCCTCAGCACAAGATTCATTAAACCGGGACGGAACCAACCCTTTGAATTATGACTTCTATATCCACTATTTTGATATTCAAATTCGACCATGGAAGGATATGCAATCAGTTGTAGTATAGTATTTGACGTACATAACAGTAATACAGCCATTGGCCATTCAGCTCTAATACGAAGATTCTAAAGCAAAAGGCTCCACCATAGTGGAGTAGCATGCATACCTTCTCATCTGCAAATTTGGCCCAAAAGCGGGCTACGGCCCTTTCATGGGGATCCTGAGGGAGGAGTGGCTGTTGTTTCCACACATCGTCAATATACTCGATGATCACAATAGACTCTGCTAATGGTTTACCTCCATGGACAAGGACTGGAACCTTTTCATGAACAGGGTTGTATTGTAGGAGCAGATTACTCTTTTCTGGAAGATGCTCTTCCACGTACTCGTATTCAACCTCTTTCAGCTTCAGAGCCCACTTAACTCTGACGGTGAAAGGACTAGCCCAGTAGCCAAGCAAGGTTACCCCTTGAACCATTTTTAATGTGTTTGCTGAATCCCTTCTGTGCAACACTTATAATAGCCGAATAGCCGCCTGAATAAACTGTTTGATGATGGTCACAAGGTCAGGTTCGTTGATTGATGATAATGACTGAAGCACAAAATCTTACCACACGCCACCGGTGGCTGAAAACAGATCACTACTGATTCGCAGTATCTTCCTATTATCTAGAAAGGCCAATGGTTAATGTTTTACGAAAATTTGTATTTATTCTCACGTATAAATAATAACCACAATTAATATAAAAAATTCGTTTCATTATTATATAAATATAAAATTAACTATAATTAATATGAAAAATTATTTAATTATCATATAAATACAAAATTAAGAATAATATAAAATATTTAAAATATTATAATTTT
>JANIHZ010000006.1:13588205-13600072 GCA_027478365.1 Erythroxylum rufum | reverse complement strand
AACAATTGGAATTTCCCGACTAAAATAATTTAGCTACTCATAACAGAATTAAACAGAACAAAATTCTTAAATAACATGGTTTAAATAATAAGGGAAAGAAGAAAAACTAGAAAACAGAAATCTGGAGTGAGATCCACGGGTGACGATATTGGTGCCACTTCTCCGATGTCGAGTTATTTCTCCTGTCGACCTTCTTCTCCAGCTCACGCCCAACAGCTATTGTGAAGATGTCAAAAATTTCCCAGAGCTTTGATACAGTCGTCCCCTCTGTTGATTGTTCCTCTCCTATTTCATTCTGTAGCAACCAACTCCCGGTGGTTGTCAATCTTCTCTTTGTATGTAATCTCCAGCCCCCCTTTTGCGTCATTTTCTCTGCCAACGCTGTTTTCTTTTGCACCAATTACGTTTCCTATTGCTCAGTCTCCACGCCAAGCCGTCTTGATTTTTGTCTTACGTGTACTGTTGCGCCGCCCAGCTCGTTTGATTCATTGCTGCGCCGCCCATCACCTATGCCCCGCTGTCCTAATTCTGCCGCCTGATTTCCCTTGCTTATTTGCTCTTTACTTTTGCTTCTGCGTTCATTTGGATGCTGCCTCCCTCCAGCTATCCACCACGCCACTGATATGTTGACCTGTTGTTCTAGCTTGTCAGTGCTTCTCCTAAATTCACGCCTGCCTGCCTTGTCTTATTCTATTTAATTAAATCAACACCCCTTCCACTGTTGCGCAAAGTCTTCCACTAATTCCTTGGGTCACGCGGGTGGATTTCCAGCTGTCCTCTCATGATTTGCTCCCTTGTATGTTGCCTATAGCTGATTATAGCTGTGTGTGCTTGTCTCCTGTGCAAAAGTGGGCCCCTCTCTGCGTGACCTCTCCACTCTTATCTGCGCTGGGTTACCTCTTCTCCTGTTGCTTCCTTGCGTTGATTTTCCAAGGCTGATTGCTGTCCCTCTTTGTTTTCTCCTTGGTCCAGCTGCTGTTCTACTGTAGCGGAATGGCCCTCCTGCTCATTTGAATATTGTGCTGGGTCCCTCTGTTGCTTTGGTCTCTTATTTTCTGCCTCTGTTGTTGTCCTGGCACTTACCTATTGGGCTACTGCGCACTCAACTCATTTGAGGCGTGATTTTGCAACCACGCTGCCATCTGTCTCCTTTTGACAATTTTTATTTTAATTGCCATGTTGGTCAATTGTTGCGTGCGTGGTTAATTTGCCAACCCTCTGCGTGGTTTGCCTTAGCTGATTTTGACCACAACCTTGATAATACGCTGCTACTTTTCCTGTTTGCGTGGCTCACTTCAATTTGCGTCAGGTGAGCTGTCCTCCTCCAGTACAAGCCTCATGCGTGGCTTTTGAAAGCTGGGTCACTTTTAATTTACGCCGGGGACGCCTCCTCTCTATAATCACCTGATTTATTTGTGACAATGCTCCTGCGTCTACCCTCTTATCTTAGATTTTATTCCTCCTCAGCTAATTTAGGTCTTCACGCAGCCTCTTGGTCACGCCCCTCTTGCGTGATTGGACAGTTAAGATGCTTTTAATTTTCTTTTATCCACGAAGACGAGTAAAAATTGATCTTCAAAAAAATAATTCAAATGCAGTACTTTTGACCCACTTTAATTTAATTGCTTCCAAATTGTACCTAAAAACAAATATGAATTAAAGTGAGTATTTTAATCATTTTTATGTCAATAATCGCTAAGTATAAATGATCAAATATATTAACAATTGAGCACATATCACACTCCCCAGTAACAACGTCAAAATTGGTCGCACGTCATAAAACTATACAAAATAACTAGACTTAAAACTATAGCTAGTGATGAGTCTAGGTCGATTCCACATAGAATGTGTGTAAAGCTTTTCAAATGAAAATAATTGGTGTTTAGGTTAAGGGGTTTGTTTGTTTATTGAATAAGAAAATAAAATGAAACTAAATTAATGAAAACAAATAAAGAAAACATTAAAAAATGATGAATAAGTTAGGGACCTGGTCACCGATTCAATCTCGACCTACATAAAATTAAACATAATTCATTGAGTTGTTATTCTCATACCTCTCCTAGCAACTATTAATCGTAGGTTAACAATAAGCTCTGTCAACTCTAGTTTTCCCTTAGTTTATGTTCAAGTAAAACAAGCTCTTTAATCAAACCTACCTATCGAATAACCTAGAACAAGCTTTCTAGATTTAATTGGACAACCACATTACGAGTTAGGAAAACATATTAATGAAGGCAAGAACCACATAAGCTTGGGTCATTTAACCTAGGTTATGGTATCTCTAATGATTCAAAACCATTAGTAGCTACAAACAAATCTCAACGTAACAATTACAGATTATATTGAAGATTCTAGCAATGAGTTTGTAATAAGACAATCTAATATAACAATAAGATTATCTTTACAAAATACCCAAACAATAAATATAGGATAACATAATCAATTCCAAAGAGAGAGAGAACAACAAACATAATGAGAGATATGCTTAATTGGGTTCTTTAACATCGATATCACCTCCAAACCGATGTCAGGAAACTTAGCCCTCCATAGGTCTCCAAAAGATGAGAGATTTCTCCCTTATCTTTTTCAAAAACTGAGACCTCCACTCCTCAAAACGATTCAGAAAATGATTCCTTACATTTCTATTGTCAAAACATTCTTTTTATACTAAAAACTAGGTTTTTTGGTGAGGTGGAAGAATGTCACGGGTATGACTTAGAGTATCACGATTGTGAATGGTCTCATTGAGGCTCACAATGGGTTGTGGTGGTCACGCCCATGACAAGGAGGCTTACAGCTGTATCGGAGAGACCTAAAGGAAATTTGCTAAGCACAACTAAAACAAATCCGAGGGAAAGGATAACGGCAATCATCTGGTCTAATATGAAGAAGTTCTATAAGGAAGAAGTTAAAGAGACGACTATTGAGGGTTACTCTGAAGTAGTTATTGAACCTACTTTGAAACAAGATAAGAAATCTCAATATTTATTTCAAACCATGTGCAAACCAAGAGAAAAGAATTGGAAGATGAGTTAGATTATGTCATTGATCTGTTGAAGAAACTTAGAGAAGAGTATCCTTATGATAAAATCCTTCCGTATAGACCAAAGAGTTTGAATTAATTGGAAGAGATATCATCAAATAAAGAGGAACCCAAGAAGTTGGATAAGGAAGAGTCAAGCAAGGAGAGCTCTAATGAAGTGGCAACACTACCACATAAGCAAGTTAACCCAAGGAACTTTTATATTCCTTGTACTATCGGTAGTTTTAAATTTAATAAGGCTTTTGTGGACTTAGGAGCCATAGTTAATTTGATGCCTTATTCTTTAAACAAGAATATGGAACTAGGTGAACTAACACTAACTAGGATGTGCGTTCAAATGGATGACAGGTCACTTCACCATCCTAAGGGCATAATTAAGGTTATGTCGATTAAAGTGATAAGTTCACCTTTCCCACTGATTTCACCATCTTAGACATAGACGAAGATATAGAAATACCCATTGTACAGGGATGACCATTTTTAGCTAATGCTAGGTCTCTTATAGATGTTGATGGAGGAGAGTTAACTCTAAGAGTGGGGGACGAGAGGGTTTCCTTTAAAGTGTCTGATGGTAAAAGAAATCCCTTTAAATTTGTGGAAGCTATGAAGATAAAGGGATCTTGTGAAAAAGTTGAGCAAAGTTATTCTTATAAGGATCCACCCTAAAAGCCACAAATTTGAAAGAATAATTGAAAGAAGAAGACGAGGAAGAAAGGTAGTAGAAAGTACAGTTAGGTGGCTTTCTTACAGGTCATGAAACCTATATGCATGCTACAATCATATGAATTATTTGAACCACCATATGGGAAAGAAGTACATCGAGCTAGCAACAGTAAACGAAGCGCTGCATGGGAGGCAGCTCATGATTTTGAATTTTTTTAAATCTTTTGTTTTCACTTAGGTTTTCAATTTTAGTTTTTGCGAGTTTTTTGATACAAGTCAAACATCTTGGAGAAATTGAGCATAATTGTGACATAGGGATAATTTGTTATGTGTTCTATTGATTACATGCAAGTATCATTAAGTTACAAATTAAAAATTGAAGTTAGATAACTCATAAAACACATTATAATTTTTCTACACATTCAGTTGCATGGAGGGGGTGCCTATATGTCATAAGCGTGAACACTACACAAAATAACTAGACCTACAACTATAGCAGTGGTGAGTCTAGTTCGATCCCACAGAGAGTGTGTGTAAAGAATTTGAAATGAAATCAATTGGTGTTTAAGTTTATGGGGGAAAGGGGGTTTGGCTACTTATCGACTAAGAAAATAAAGTGAAACTAAACTAACGAAGACAAATTAAAGAAAACATTGAAAAGTGATGAATTTGTTAGGGACCCGGTCATCGGTTCAATCTCAACCTACACTCAATTAATCATACTTCGTTGAATTATTATCCTTATACCTCTCCCAGTAACTATTAATCGTAGGCTAACAACAAGCTCCATTAACCCTGGTTTTTTGTTAGTTCATGTTTAATTAAGAAAAGCTCGTTAATTAAACCTAGTTATAATTGAACAATCTAGAACAAACTCTCTAGATTTAATTGGACATCCACATTACGAGTTAGCAAAACAGGTTAATCGAGGAAACAACCACACAAGTTCGGGTTATTTAACCTACGCTATGTTATCCCTAATGATTAAAAACCATTAGTTGCCACAAATGATATGAAAAAACAATGATTACTTATTGTATTTGATTCTAGCAATGGGTTCACAGATAAAGCAATCAAATAGAGCATTCAATCATTCTTACACAATACCCAATTCAATAAACACAAGATAACATAATCAATTCCTAAAATAGAAAGAAAAAAAAACAATGAAAGAAATGGTTAACCAAGTTCTTCAGTATCGATGTCACCTTCAAACCAGCGTCGGGAGGTATGGCTCTCCATCTTCTCCATGGGTCTCCAAAGAAATGGAGCATTACCCTTTCTTGTCTTCAAAATCAAGAGCTTACACCCTTAAAATGCTTCTCCCAAACAAAACATATTGTCTGTCGTCGTATAATGCTATTTTTATAGTAAAAACTTAGGGTTCAGATAAGCTAGCCAAGTTTCATGTGCGTGAGAGTTGTTTCACGCCCATGGCAATTTGGTTGTATGGCCGTGAGTTAATGCCCCAATGCCTCACATGTTCTTCATTTTTATGCTTTTTCTTGTCTCTTGTTCTTTTAATCTTCTTCTTCTTGCTCCATAAAGATAAGTGAGTGTGAATCTGAAGAAGATAGTTCAAATATAATGCTTTCAACTCACTTTAGCTCCCTCACTTCCAAAAAACCAAATAGAAAGTAAAGTGAATGTCTTAAGCATTTCATAACATTAATCACTAAGTGTTTTGGAATAAATGTATAATCAATTAAGCATATATCAATTTTCATCACACTTTAGCTTTTGACCGTCCTTGGATAAAACATCAATTTCAAAGTCACAAATCCAAAACATTTACTCATTTCTCATATTTCCCAAGAATAAATAGTCATCAGCAAAGATGAATAACGTTAAAAAATGTTGGCCCCCGAAAATTTTCTTATTATTTTATTGAGTTAATCATGATTTGAATAAATTATGAGGTCTTGATAGATTAAATTTTTTTCTTTTTTGGAGTTAATCAGTATGTAAATGTTAGTAGGATTTGTTTCATGGGTTAGTTGAATTAAAAGTGGTAAGAATGCATAAAGAGCATTTTTGGTATGTCACTTAAGCATTAAAGTTATAAAGCGAAGGAAGGGTAAAATGGACATTTTACAATCATTAAGGGTAAAAAGGGAAGAAGAATTGTTGTCTTGCAATTGAAGAAGATAGAAAACGTGAGTGAGAGAAAAAAGAGAGAAAAATCTGAAGAGAAGAAGAGAATGAGAGAAAAGAAGAGAACTAAGCTAGGTTTCATCTTTTCTAAGCTTTCTAGAGAGATTTTGAGGGTGTTCACGAAGAGAAAAAGGTATAGGAAGAGAAGAGCTTTCATTAAAGCTAAGAAACTCTTCATTTGGTGAAGATTCAACAAGGTAAGGTCTTACTTACTCTTTTGGATTTTTGGAAGGGTTTTAGTTCAAGAAGCCTAAGAAATGCATGGGTTTAAGTATTCTAGAATTAATTTTAATGAATATGTTTCTTTGGTTCTCAATTGATACTCCGATTGAATGGGAATTTTTCCATTGTTGAAGGAAATCAAGAAAGGCAAGAGGAGCAGGCACATTTGAGCAAGTATTTAAGCATTTAGGCAAGGAAATCAAGGTGGGTTACAAGTTTATAATTGAATTAATGAGCCACTAATTTTTTTCTTTTGAATCAAGAGAATAAAATGATTTCAATTGCTTAATAAATGTTGCATTTATTGCTTTTGAATGATTTGAGAAAGTGTTATATGTTTGGTATATGAATTTGGTTGGCAAATTTTGAAATGATGACGAAAATGCATTTGAAATATTACATGCTTATGAAAATTATGTTTTCGAATTGTGCCATTTGGGCAATCTGTTCTCGAGTTATGAAATACATGTTATGTGGGTTGTGATGGTTCATTCTGTTTTGTCAAGTGTACTTTGACTCGGTTATAGGCTTCTCCCGCTTGCCCGCTAGTGGCACGGAGCTCCTTCACAGACTCCCTTATGTTTACGACTACGTAAAACCATTATATGGGATTGCGATAGTACGTTCTATTTACAACTACACAAGACCATTTTATGGGAATGTGTTAGTACGTTCTGTTTATGGACCTACCTAAACTATTATGAATTTCTTATGTGTTTATGATTGGATGAAAATTTGATGCATATGTGACTTATGTGTTTATGATATGTGTTAACAAGTTAAGAATTTGGGAAATATGTGTTTTATGGATTTAATGCAAAATTTCCATGACTTTGAGCAATTACAATGGTTTTGCTTGTTATGGATTATAAACTTGTTACCCATGAGCTTTTAAGCTCACCCCCATTCCTCCCCATCTCCAGGTAACGAGCAAGAGATCGAATGACTGAGATTCAAGGCATCACTCCAAATTTGCATGTTTTGTTTTGTTTTTGAAGTTAGTTTATATAAAACAAGGCTTTAGTCGCATTTTAAGTATTATTTGTTCAATTTTCTTTTGTATTTTGGGATTTTGTGAAAAGATGTATTGTAGCTCGAAATACCCATTAAAGCTTTGTAAACTTTTATCTTTTGACGTTAATGAAATATGATTGCATTTTGCTCATGACCTTCCAAGTTGTACATTGCATTTTCAAGTCTTTCATAAGGGTAAAATTTGTATTCTGATTTCAGGGGAAAAACTGTATTAATCTAAGCTGAATTAGACAAAGTTGTCTCTTAGAAGTTGTAGCTTATCTTTCTAGCTTTCCAACGATATAAAGTATGAAATTTTTGGATATCAGAGTTGAGAGATATGTTCTTTAATAGTTAGTAATGCTGCACAGGATGTATACGGGACAACTATAGTAAATGATGAGAATCAGTTGTAAAAATGAATCAAATGAGTAGAGATTAAAGAGTTTAATGAAAAAAAGTTGGTAGTTGAATTGATATGAAGTGATATCACACTAGAAGATTTGAATTCGAAAAGATTATGAGTGAAAGTGATGTTAGAATGGATGTAGGAACTATTGGAGATGTTTTAGAGGGAGTTTTGTCTTACACCTATGTCCGTTAGATGGATTTTAGGTCCGCTAAATAGACCTTCTCAAGTTTGGAAATGTCCCCAGCCTTGTCCATATCCATTAAATGGACATTAGGTCCATTAAACGGAACTTCAAGGGGCTAGAAAACACTCAAAAGACAGTGTATGTCTGTTATGTGACGGACATACACTGTACACTTTTGGAAAATTGCATTTTTGACCCTCTAAATGGAAAAATCTCTCTTCAGGGTCTTCACAAAATTTGTAGATCTAGAAGATCTATTTGAAACCATCCTAGAATGACCTTAATCTGAAATCTTTATTGAAAGTTATGTCAATTGTCCCAAAATAGGTACAATATGATTGAGGACATAAACATAAGAATGGGTTGTCGTATATCAATTGATCGAATAGGAAATTTTTTGGGATGGTATGAGAATGAAGATAAACCGATGATGACTAATGGGATTTCATTGAAATAACCCTACAGGGTGATATGCTCACGTTTCAAGATTTCGGATGTTGGGCTCCGAAAATGAGGTCCAACATTTATGGTATCAGAGCGACTAGGTTTAGGGGTATCCTAGGCATGAAATGGGTGGTTTTCAATTATGAAATGAACATACATTGTTTTAAATGAACAACGTGCATTGTTTTTGTATTGTTTTACGTGATTTGAAATTGTTTTACAAGAAGCATGAACTAAAGATTTTTAAATGTTTTAAATTGAAGGAGTGATTATGCCGCCTCAAAAGAGAACTTGAGGAGCTAGGACTTGATCTTGCTTTCACCGAGGAAGTACAGATGAATCATATGTTCCACAAGACGTGGAAACACACTTAGCTCCTAACTCTGAGGCACTTAGTGTGCAACATGAAGTGCCACTGCCTCCTCCTCTTATGCCCCAAGTAAACCCCATGGATCCACGTTTCTTTCAAGCCTTTGCTCAAGCTTTCATGTATGCCATAGGCCAAGTGTCATAAGTTCCGGTGCAAGCTTTAGTAGAGAGGAGCGGAAAGTATGATAAGCTCCGTAAGTATGGAGCTGTAGATTTTAATGGTACTACAAATCCGGAAGAGGTTGAAGCATGGTTGAAAAGGACCGAGAGAGTCCTGATTTAGATGAAGTGCTCTGATGAAGAGAAATTGGACTATGCAGTCAGCTTGCTATAGGAGGATGTGCTCCATTGGTGGGAGTCAGTGCCTTACAGTCAGGTCATACCACCGATATTAATATGAAGAGACTTTTTGGAAGCTTTCAGGAGGAAGTACTTCTCGAGGATCTATGTCCAAAAGAAGGCCAGAGAATTTCTAAATCTCACACAGAGGGACATGAGTATGAGTGAGTATGAGCTGAAGTTCACTCAGCTTTCACAGTATGGGTCAACATTGTTGTGAATGAGGAGGATAAGTACCGCAAGTTTGAGGGAGGACTTCATTTGAGGATCAAGGAGAAGGTGTTGATCCATAAATTCTGTGACTACTAGCTATTGGTAGATGCTGCACTCCAAGCGGAGAAATTGGAGAATATAAAATATGAAGTGAATAAGAAAAGGAAGAACCGGGAACAGTCTTGCAAGAAGGGAATGAGTACTCCAATGCCTGAGAGAAATATGAGGAGTTTCCACATGTAGAGTGAAGTGGGAAGTAGTGGCCCTGCCAAGAACAAGCAAGCCAAGGCAGTTTTAGTGCAGGCCTCCACTGTAGGAGGAAATAGAAGGATGGAGAGGAGTAGTTACACAAACCCCCAGTGTGAGAATTATGGGAAATTTCAAAGAGGAGAGTGCTTCAAGTTATTTGGAGCATGTTTTCGATACGGAGAGAAGGGACATATGGTTAGGGAATGTCGCCAGACACTAAGGCAGGATGGGTCGCAGATGCAAGCCCCAAAGAGAGCTGAACAGTAGGAACCAGGCTAGCCACTAAGGTAGGAAGTTCTAGAGCTGCAAGGAAGGTTATTCCTCCAGGAAGGCGAAGGGGTCTGGCACAGGCAAGGGTGTTTGCTATGACTAGAGAGGAACCTGCAGCCACACTTGAAATTGTCACGGATATGGCTCAATTATTTAATTCTGAAGTATATGTCTTGATTGATTCTGGTTCCACGCATTCATTTGTTTCTGCGTGCATGATTTTACATTATGTTAATCTGGTGCCATTGGATAGTCCATTGATTATTAGTACTCCCTTAGGGAGGAAGGTGATAATAAGTCAAGCATGTAGAGACTGTGAACTTTTTATTGAAGGTGCTAGACTGGTAGTGGACTTACTGTCCTTAGATTTGAAATGCCTAGATGTGATACTGGGAATGGATGTCATAGAGAAATATTGCGCAAAGTTAGATTGTAGCCTCAAGGAGGTACAGTTTGATCTTGGCAATGGTGAGAAGGTAATTTTGAGAGGAGACCAAAGAACACCATCACCCAGAATTGTTTCAGCTTTGCTAGTTGACAGGATGATAAGAAAAGGTGTGAAGCCTTCTTGGCACACGTCATGGACACTGAAGTGAATGAAGGGAAGTTAGAGGATTTTTCGATTGTGAGGGAATCTCCAGACGTGTTTTCAAAAGACTTACCTGGTTTGCCACTGGTGAGGGAAATCGAGTTTGTCATCGAATTGATTCCCAGTATCGTACCCATTTCTATACCACCGTATAGAATGGCTCCTACTGAACTGAAGGAACTCAAGGAACAGTTGGAAGAACTATTAGAGAAGGGATACATAAGGCTAAGTTCGTCACCATGGGGAGTGTCTTTTTATTTGTTAAGAAGAAGGATGGAATATGACGCATGTGCATTGATTAGCGGAGACTGAACAAGGTGACTATTAAGAACAAGTATCCTCTGCCCCGGATTGATGATAAATGTGACCAGCTGCAGGGAGCAAAGGTCTTCTACAAGATTGATCTCAGGTCATGCTATCATCAGCTCAGAATCAGCGAGTCTAATGTAAACAAGACAGCTATTAGGACTCATTATGGGCATTACGAGTTCTTAGTCATGCCATTTGGATTGACCAATACTCCAGATACATTTATGGATTTTATGTGTTGGACCCCATTTTCGAAGTCCAACATTCGGAATCACAAAAACATGGAGAACTCATCACCCAATTTAGAGATCAAAACAATTGAAAAAGTTCCAATTGGAAGTTCAGATCGGCTACTTCGATACACTTATTCCTCAAGGTCTTAAGCTTCTAAAGCCTTCAAAATCATCTCATTTAAACCTCTACTACTCTAGAAAACATCAAAATACTGAAGTATGTTCAGTGAGATAACACCAGTTCAAAATATTGAAGAACACATTCACTATACCTGTCTCACCATTTTCACTTAATCTCTCTCCATACAATTCAGATAGCTTCAATTTTTAGTGGAGATGAAGAGCAAGGTCTTATGAATCCAATGGCTCAAGAATCAGATCATTTGGATGTCTAGAGTAGAAGTTATGGCCAAAAGACTCTGACATGTTTCTGCCTTTACTTGGAATGTATATGTCTCAGTACGAATGCCATAACTTTTGCTACAGATGTTGGATTGACTTCATTTTTAGACCATTGGAAAAAGGACTTCGAGATCTACAATTTTCATGAAGACCTCAAAGGTCAATTGTGTCGTCTACCTTCTGTATTAACTCATTTACTATTGTTTGCTTTCTTGTGTCTGCTTTTCTATCGTCTGCTTTTCTTCCATCTGCTTTCTTCCGTCTGCTTTTCTTCCGTCTGCTTTCTTCCATCTACTTTTCTTTCCAGAATGTCTCCACTTACAAGAACCATAACTTTTGACTCCGATATCTAAAATTTTCATACTATATACCGTTGAAAAGATAAAAGAATGCTCTACAACTTTCTAGAAGGAATCAAAAACAATTTTGGTCTATAAAAGGGTCAAAAGTTCACGACAATGTGACTATTCGTCAATTTCACCCTAAACAACATCAGAAATTCTAAACACCATAACTTTCTACTCCATTGACCAAAATTTCATACTTTATAGCGTTGGAAAGCTGGAAACATAAGCTACAACTTTCATTAACACCACCTTGGGAAATTCTATCCAGATCAGTACAGTTTTGCTGTTGAAGTTTCTGAACACCATTCCTATACTTAGGATGGCTTTTCAACAGATAAACTTCACATTTTCACCCACTACTACATACTCTTCGATACTATTAAGCTCCACCTCAACCAATTCATCTCAAAC
>JANIHZ010000006.1:13132953-13146050 GCA_027478365.1 Erythroxylum rufum | reverse complement strand
AGATGGAATACCTCACCAATCAGCATATATAACTAGTTCTTACCATTTTCCTTAAGAAATCAATAACAGTAAGGAAAGTATGTATGAGGTAATAAAGCAGAAAAATAACTAAGACAACCGAAAAGAGAACTTACAGAGGAAAACCCCATCAATAAAAGGGAAATTAGAGTATTAAAAAACCATGCGTGTAGACTATTGTTCTAAAAAGAAACGCCCACTTGATAATTACATCCAGAAAATACTCTAAAAGCACTAAAAGAAAAGAAGATGAAAATATAAAAGAAAAGAAGTGAGGCATGACAGAACATAGAAAGAACAAAACTTACAAATGAAAACAAAGAAAGACAGCATTGGCATTAAAGAAAATAGCAAACAACTTACCAGAAAGCAAAATCCAAATGAACCAACCAGGGATTGGTAAAGAATCAGAGTCACTAATCAGGTAATGTAAGATTGTGTTAGCTTTTTATAGGTGAAAAACAAACAGTGGGAAATTGTGATTTAACAAATGGAGTTAAATGCAATAAATAAAAAAATCAGCTACAGCCCCACAAAACATCTTTCTCATCAGACTTCACTTATATCTCAACTACTATCACAATTCATTTAATGAAATATCTATCTCAGATATACTTTCATTAAATCAACAGATAGTTTCATTAAATAAAAGGGAAGATGTGATTGCATACTACAGGAGATAAATGCAATAAATAATAAAAGTTGCCACATCCCCCTCAAAACATCAGACTGGTTAAATCAACAGATACAAAGCAGATACAATTATAATACTCTGCAGTGCAGTGATAAGAACAACAAATAAATTGAAGTCTCTTGAACCACATCCTACAATCCATAGCAGTCAAAAACCTTCCTTTGTACAACCTTAAAGCCAGTATCTAGATACCAAAATCTAAAACAAATACCCACAGAATAAGAGCAGGTCCAGATGAAGAAGAAGGATCCTTCAAAAATTTTGTTTCTTGTAATCCTTTTATTGGGTCCCCATAACTTAAAAACCAGTAAAATACACATCAATTTCAACAATTAACACAAATTTCTCATAAACCAAAAGAACAAACAGATAATTAACTAAAAAGATAAGAAATTGACATATCTTTCTCAGATATACTATCAGACTTTATTTATATCTCAACCACTATCACACTTCATTTAATGAAATCAACATATACAAAACAGATACAGTCATAACACTCTGCAGTGCAGTGAAAAAAGAATGGATAAATACTTGACAAACCTCTGAGTTGACAAACCTCCGAGTTTTAGAATTTCAATGGCCGCCTTTGGTTATCAATAGCTTCCATAGGATTGACAGGGTGCTTCAAATCAATTGGGGGCTGGGGGTGTTGGCAGGGAGACATACTCAGCAATTTCAGTAGAATTTATCAACTTAGTAAGAACTTCAACTGCAATCAGTTGATTGTTCTCCACCAATTCCTAAGGAAAATACAAAAATGCCTTCAGATTTCAAGATCAAGTGATGTTAACATCATTAATTATGTGCGAACTCATCAAACTGCATACAGGAAGTTTCCTTGGTGTCAATCCATAGTGATACACAAGCTTAGGGTCATTCATCAACTCCACCACAACTTGCTAGACAAATAAAAGCTTGTAGTCGCTCTTTTGTTTCATGTAATGATAAAAACAAACAAAAAAATAAATGCAAAGTTTCTAAAACAAGTCATTTTTAACAATCAAAAAGTTTAAAGCCTCGTATGTTAGATAATCCATGCTCATCTCATCCTAGATTAT
Source organism: Erythroxylum rufum (assembly GCA_027478365.1). Lineage (NCBI taxonomy): Eukaryota > Viridiplantae > Streptophyta > Magnoliopsida > Malpighiales > Erythroxylaceae > Erythroxylum > Erythroxylum rufum. The sequence goes on along the minus strand of JANIHZ010000006.1, from coordinate 13,144,277 downwards.
ACATGAAGAACATGAGCAAGTCAAATTCTAGTATGAATTTAGGAATGAACATATTCTGTATTGCTAACTTAGGGAATCATTTTAATGGATCAAACATCATGATTTTTCCCAAATGAATCAATTCACAATTTCAAACCAGTTGAATGTTGTTTAATTCTCCTGTGACAATCTTATGGAATCCTTTAAATATCTTCTTCTTACCATTTGCGCTTATAGCCAAAGACTTGCTCCACTAAAGGAAAGATAGGAGTCACTTACTCAGCTACTTATTAGTTATCATGTAGATTTTAAAATTGTTTAATTTCGGAAATTTTTTTGATAAGGATGGAAGGATCTTCGATCACTATTCTTAATGAAGAGTATCAGTACCTCCTGTTGCGTAAGTGCCAATGGTCCTTTAAGGGGTTTTGTAATTAAATCCCTCACTGTTGCTCCTCTGTTTGTGTCAACACATATAACATGATCCCAAACAAGCTCGTGATTGTTGTCAGGGTTGAGCCATACAAGCTGAAGAAAACTTGGCAAAGATAAGCTAAGAAAATGTAGTAGTAAAGAAAAATGAGCAACCATGTACCTGATACTCATGAAACGCATCAGGAATATGGTACAGAACACCTTTGAGTTGATTGGAGCCCAAGTTTACAGTAACTAGATAACCATTATCAAATTTTCCATCAATTGTTCCAGTCACTGAAGACCTAAGATGCAATTCCGGACTTCCTGCAACAAAAGAATGGCCATCAATTGTTCCAGTCAACTAATATTGCTCTGCTAAAAATATCATGTACACAAATATTAAAATATCTTGTGCCCCGAATCCCTAATCTCCAAAACGCCAATTTTTTATTTTGATTTTGATTTCTTGAGAATAGATTGGTTCCTCCAAAGTAAAGGGCTTCCAGTCGCATTCTTCACATGCAGTGCCCATATAGATCCATTCTAATTTAAGATCCCAATTTTCTCAAGAATTTAACACACACCAGACGAACAAAGAGATGACTTTTGATGGAAATGAACTGAAGATATTACCAGGAAAATTTTGAGACGAAGGTGAGAAAGTGAAGATCGTTAGGATCAGTAATAGCTCCATCGCCATGACACTTTCTCCAAAACCCTAGAAAGAAAGCACACAGAAGCGAAGAGATTAGAGCGTGAAATTCATATCAAAACCAGTAAAAAAACAAAGAAGAAAACAATCATAGAATCTAACTATGGCTTGAGCTCGACAGAAGAGAGAAAGAGATAAGAGGATGATGAAAGAAGGAAAAGCGTTTGGTAGTTAAGAGGAGAAATCGTTGTTGGGGTGTTGGTTACGGTGCTACTCCCGTGATGAACAGATCCCAACGAGGTCAACCTGATTTCAACGATTCCCAACTGGTTACGAAGAGTAGAGAGAAAATGCGAGACCCTTCTGGAGAAAACGAGAGAGAGGAGCGGAGAGGTCTGAGCAAACCTGACATTTTGAGCTTGGGATTATCCCTAACGCTGGTGTGGAGCAACTTATTAATTTTGGCTGGTTGGGTTGGCTGATTCAACTCAACCAGCCAACTAACCAAACACATTCAAACAGCTGATTTTAGCTGATCAGCTGTTGTCCAAATACACCTAATCGTGTTTTCTTGAAACGAGAGACACTCTAAGAAGTCGTAATCATCACCTAGGAATGAGGGACGGATTGCCACCTATGGATGTCCTTCCTCTGGTTGATGGTTATACTATTGGCTTTGTTTGTAGGTGTTCTTGAAACTACGTTTATGTTTACAAATTTCTGAATTCACCTACTCCATATCTTATTCAAAATCAAAATCCATTTGAAGAGAAAAACCTAATAATAATAAAATCTCTAAAATGATAACCAAATCAAAAATGGAAAATTACAATTAGATTTTTTACAAAAATAATAAGATTGCACCTTTAATGAGTTTAATTACAAGTTTCTTTGCGAGCTGAGAAGGAGTGACACTTTTGTTAGATAAGTTAGTGGCAGTATGAGATGTGCCGAAATGGTCGAGCTTTGAATCATCATCCAAAGGCGACTAGGCAGAGACACCCTGCAACTTGACCTTTTTTATCGGGTGTAAACTGTTGCCTCTAAATTATTAGGTTATACTAGGTAGAGCACACAACACACATAATTTTTGTTTTTGTCCCTAAAATATTATATAAGATAAATCAATGATGTAAAATCGGACTGGTTTTTGCTTTTAATTGTTATGAATGAAAATCGATCGATTAAATAATAAACCAACCAATTTTCTCTCAACCATGAAGAACCGAATGTGTTCATTGCGCAAACTGTAACACTACAAAGACGGCACACAAAGACGACAGGGAACTTAAGCACAAGGACTAGACTCAAAAACCCACATCCAAGTTCACATACATTATGCCTCCATACATAACACAGTATCCAACAAATTTTTACAAGCTCTAAGCTAAGACTCGCTCCGCCGCACATAGATGAGACAGCTCCTACGGTGGCAATGAAGGCTAGAGATTGAAAAAGAGACGAAAAGTAAAGGAACTATTGAGGCAAAATATTGACCGAGGGTAGAGAGAGCGTACGGAGATGAGAGACGAGAGAAGAACATAAGAACAAGCATTGTGTTTATTAACCATTGAGGAATAAATAAGATTTAAAAATTCATATATTTTAAACTTAAAAAGCTCAACTCTTCTTCAAACATTTTACTCTTGTCACGTTCCTTTTTCGTAAGTAGGCCCCAGTTTAATACCTTGATTGATTTGTAAAATGTGAATAAAGGAACTAATTTATCATAATAACCATCTAACGTTGTGTGAAAATAAATAATAATACATAATTTGTTAATAAAAGGGTAAATAACCACCAATGATTAGACAAATGGTTGGTCATTTAATTAGTTATTATTCTTTAAAAATATTAGCATGCTATAAAAAGAAAAGATTATACTTGAAATAAATAGTAAAATTTTAAAATAAGATGAAGATGTAAAATTTTATTTTATATGATATTAAAAATATTAGTTTCTGTTGATCAAAATTCAAAAAATATTAATGTATTTTTTATTTCAATAAATATTTTATTTTATTTTTACTTACTCTTATAATTTTTACTTCTTTTTTATTATATGCTAGTTTTATAACAATTTACTACCGGTTAAACTTTTTGATAAGTGTTTAATTGATTATGAAATTATTCCATATCACTCAGTAATTATTGACATAAAATTGCTTAAAATACTTACTTTGACTTATATGTGATTTTAGGCACAATTAGAAAATAAAAAAGTTGAAATCAATCGAAAGCATGATACTTGAACCATTTTTCAAAGATTAATTTCATTTATCTTCGTGAGATAAGAAGAAGAAAATTAAAAGACAAAAAAGACAGAAACACAAAGAAGAAAAATCAAAGTTGCATGTTGCCATGAAACTACGTGAATTTAATGGTCCATGGATAAAACAATTGGAGAAAAAAAAATGAAACGCTACAGCAGATGGGAGTAAAATGAAGTAACCATGCGTTACTTGAAAAGAATGAAACGCAACTATTGGACCAACATGCAAGCAACATATGTTTGCGTTTCATGCAAACATGCAAACATACGTTGAAGCAAAACGGCGCAGCATGCAGATGTTGAAAACAACCAAGAGCAAAACAACGGCAAGGCCAAAATGCAACGCAGAAGCAAGGAGCAAATAAGGGCAAAACATAGCACAGCAGGTGAAAGCATGGAGAGAAAACGACAACGCAGCAGCGGGAGAAGAAGAGCAGCGCAGCAGGAAAATGCAGTTGTTGGCAGGTGAACGTGCGTAGGTTTTTAAATAGGTAAATAATAAGGTAGACCAAAAAAGAATTCAAGAAATAGATAGAAGAATAGCGCAGAAGGGAGGGAGGCGCTAGCAAAGAGAGTCTTCGGCTAGGACATTCTTGGAGGGGCTGAAGTATTTTTTGTGGGAGAGACTCAGGAAAGTCTAGATATTTCGACATTGATTTGGAGGTGATATTAACGCCGACAATTCGGGTTAAGTATATTTTATTATTTTTGTTATTTTTTTTATTAGAAATTGGTTGTGTTATCTTATATTAATTGATTTGAGTTTTGTGTATGGATAATCGTATTCTCGTTATTATTAGGTTATTTGTGTATGAACTCATTAGGTATTGTGAAAAGATGATTTTAATGAGTTCATTGAATCGTTTATTTGCAAACCCATTACTAGAATTTTGATATAATCCGTAATTGTTATATTGAAATTCATATGTAGTGACTAATAATTCGTAATCATTAGGGATAACATAACCTAGGTTAAATGATGCATCGTTTGTGATTGTTACCTTGATTAATCGGTTTTCCTAATTCGTAATGCTACTGCTTAATTAAATCTAAAGATCATATCTTAAGTTATTTGGTGGTTAGGTAACGATCGTATCTTGATTAAACACTACCTAAGGAAAAATTCGGGCTAATTATTAACCTACGATTAATAGTTGTTAGGAGAGGTTTAAGAACAATAAATCAACGAAATATGTTTAATTAGAGTATAAGCTGATATTGAACCAAAGAATCAACTCCTTACCGAATTTCCCACTTTTATCATTTTTTAACATGTTTTCTTTACATTGCCTTTTTTAGTTATTTTATCTTTATTTTATTTTCTTATTTCTAAAACCAAACCCCCTAACTTAAACACCGATTAATTTCATTTCAATAATTTTACACATACTCTTTGTGAGATCGACCTAGACTCACTACTGCTATAGTAGTAATCTAGTTTATTTTAATTAGCGTTACGACGCGCTGTCACCTTTAAATCTTATAACATTGGGATAAATATCATTTCAAATATTAATATTTGTTTAAAGATGACAAAAATAGTATAGTTCAGACTGGCTTGACCTAGTTAACCTGAAGTGACTCGAATTAACCAAAATTTAGGTCGAGTTCAGACTCTTAAACAAAAAAAATTCAAACTCCAAGTCACATTTGGGTTTAAGTTACTCAATCCAAAATCCAAATTTTATGTAAAATGATATCATTTTAAATAAATAAAAGCAATAAATAAAGCGCAAATCCAATTTGTCAAAGATTCAGGCCGAGTGGTTTGACAGAGATGGGCCTCAAGCTTAGGGTTGTGAGAGTTGGTAAAATCCATAACAAAATACCCAATAACCCCAGGAACCACACCATACATGGTCTCGAAGGCAAAGAAGAAGGGTTTGGAGTCTCTAGTCTTTCTCACTATACACCTCCATGTCTTGCTCTTCTCCCACAGTATCGACATATATGCTTTAACTTTACTAAAATTAGTAGTTATTTAATTTTACTAGATATATTCTGAATACTCATTAATAAATAAAAATATTTTACATTTTAAATATACATTAGTAAATAGCTATATAAATAAATATGTAACAATAGTAAATACCCTTTAGTAAATAGGAGACTGAAACTATATCAACAATTCCAGATATTGCATATATAAGACTTTATTGCAACCTTTTTTAAATTTTGTTGCCTTTTCTTATATATAACAATAAATTATTATTATTGTTTTTTTGGAAAATAAATAATTGGTTGTTACTATAGCAGAAACTAATACAAATATTACAATGACTTCAAAACTAATAGTCTAATAGTCATACCCCAAACATTAAAAGAAGGCTAACTACATTGCATGTCCAACGAGAGAGTATGGTGCATTTGTTTAGCATATAGGCATTCACGGATCAAGTTAACTATTTGATTAGCAACCAGGTATTTCTCCATCCTCTTATTGGTGAAACGTCGACTATTACGCTCCTTCCATATTTTGTAAATGGTAAGTGTAAAGGCTACTTTAAAGAGGGTGGTGTTAGGTTCCCCATGCTTTGAGTTGCATATAATCCAATGTAAGACACCTTCCCAATTGTATCTACGGTAGGAAGTGAAGAATTTGACTCCAGATCGCTTTTGTATAGTTGCATAAAAAGAACAAGTGGTCCACCTCCTCCATGGCCCTATGACAAAGAACACAAGTAGTATCAGTTACATTTCCGCACCACTGTCGCATAGTTTGTAGGCGATTTTTGATCGCCAGCTAGGTGATGAAGGAAGCCTTAGGACTAATAGAGTTTTTCTACAATAAATCAGCCCAAGGTATTCCCGAATAGCTGCTATAAAATAGCTGATAACATGACCTGTTACTAAAAATGTTATTACAGTTGAGCACCCAAACAATTGAGTCCTCGTTCTCAACAGACGTTAGACCAGGGAAATGAATCAAGAAGGCAGGAAAACCTATAAATTCATCGATCCATTCACCATTTACAATCAGTGAGGAGACTTTGAGGTTAAGTGACATGCGATTCCTTAAAACGTTGGAAGTGAGTGTGCTATGCAATGGGGCTTATGTCAAGCCAGCTGTCGAACCACAACCAGGTTTGTTCCCCATTCCCAATCTGATGTTTAACGTATGGATATATGACCGTCCTCAACTTCATCATCTGCTTAAGAATGGGAGAGCCAGCCCTTGTGAAATCAACTTGCCAGAAGTTCAAATCTTAAAATAGAATTCATGCACCCATTTAATCTGCAAATCCCTCCGATCAGTATAAAGCCTCCATAACTCGTACTCATCAATACTTTTTGCATGTTACTGATCGAGATAATCCCGCGACCACCTTGTCTTTTTAGGATTGTGATATCACTCCATTTAATTTTTGCCTTGCATTTCCAATTTGTCCCGACCATAGGAATGTTTTCATAATACGATCCATCTCTTTAATAGCTCTCCTAGATGATATAGCCATATTTGCAAGCCAGTGGATCTGAAGACTCGTAAGTACCAAAATAATTAATGTGATGCAAGCTGCGTACGATAAATGTCTATTCTGCCATGCCATCACTCTATTTTTAAGTCATTCAATGAGTAAGAAGTCGTGGAACTTGAGTTTGGTGGCTGAAATAGGTACTCCAAGATAACGAAAATTAGCAGAAATATTACGTAATCCAGTGAGTCTCATGATGTCTCCCTTATGCCTCACATATGTCGACAAACAAATACTACTTTTATCTGAATTATGTCGCAATCCAGACCATTGGGTGAACAATTCAAGCGTATTCATCATAATTCGTATACAAGATATATCAGCTACACACAAAAGGAGCAAGTCATTGGCATAAAGTAAATGAGTGATACTAATACCACTTTTACTCACTCGAACCCATCGAGCGGTGACACAGGGAATATGACCACTGGTTAACCCTTACAAGGCTAACTTTTCCTTCTAAAACCACTCACTGGTTGAGGATATCGACTCTTTAAAGTCGGATTGGCAGTGTGTTACCCAACTTAGGTGTCCAGTTATCGGAGACTTACACCCCTCAACGCCCTCCTTAGGTTTCCACGGGACTTACTGCTCTCGCCTCTTAGGACTACCTACTTCACTTCACACACTTTTACTCTTCATTCCCCGTTAAGGCTTCTATCTCAAGGCAGCAGAATGTTTAGAAGCTGACAGAATCTTTTAACAGATTGTCATAGATGTTCGGAAACACAAGATCCTTATGCAAGGCAAGTGTAGAGCATACTTATCTCTGCAATCTTTCACTCAAGGGATAAACAAAGTAAAAAGGTCTAAAGGTTTCGGATAAGAGAAGAGACTATTTTTGCGAAGAAAACTTCTTCATTTTCTCATATTCAGAAATCCAAACTAGGTATATCCCTGACAACTTACACAAACCCTGCTTTTATAGAAGAAGCGAGAGATAGGAAAGTAAATCTATCTAAAAACAACATTATTACAACTTTAGAAAAAGGTAACCTAACCTTATCCTAAAAGCATATACTTTAACAAAAGTAGAACAATAATTCACCTAACTTTACAAAAATGTCAAAAAGTAAATAGTAGCACACACTACTTTACACAAAAGTGAATCATGATGATAAAATGGAATCTTCATGATGTTGAAGTGATTTGTGGAACCCATCTTTCATCATACCAGTTGTTGTCACATCTTGTCATATGTCACTCCCTGTCTCTTACATAATTGATCCATGAATCTAACTTTTACTTGTCACGAATTGGTTCGTGCCACGACTGAAGATTAGATGGAGAATCTGGATCACTTGAGTCATCAAAAGAGCGATGTCTCTTTCTGAACTCAGCTTGATGGAATTTATGCAGGAGATGATCAATCTCAGAATCAGAGATGCTAGGAATATCTTCATCAGGATTTTGAGCATCGTGGAATTCTGAATTATAACTTTGAGAAGGTCCTGCTGTATCAGAAGCTATATTAGTGATGGCTTCTAGTTTTGTATCATATTCACGACTATTGGAACCAGGAATGTCAACTTCTGGTGCTTCTGGTTCACCAGACATAAATTCTCCAGGATATGGTCCAATAGATGTAGTCAATACTGGTGGAGTTGAAAAGTGGTTAAGTGCTTTAAGTAATCCTTTCAAACATTTTAACACACCTTTCTGATAACGTGGCCAATATAAGGATGCATGCCAAAACAGGACACGTGGCTCTGTATAGAGTATACCAGTATGAGATTCTCTGTAAGGTATGTGCACAATGAAAAAGCATTGAGTCATCTGTCGTCTAGCAGAGGATGTCCATAGACGATGTTGATCAATCACAATAGAACACTGATGCTTCCATTGGTCTAATGGTTGAAACCATTCAAGTAGAGTCCATAATAATGAACTAGCATTATTAGGATTACAGAGATGTTGATACAGTTGTAGTGGAGAGACTGAGAAAGCACAAGCATAGAGGGCAGAGAGTGCCCAGAAGTACCTAATGTGTTTTCAGAAACAGGGTCTTGAAGGAGATTCACATTAAGGTATGGTGCTTTAATGCTGAACATATTTGGAAGACCGGTAGATGAATGTTCAAGCAAGAAAAGATGTAAGTAGTAGAAAAGACTACTACATGCAATAGTGGCAACTTCTGAGAGATTCGAAGGTTGAGTAGTGATTGGAGGAAAAGCTTTCTTAACTAAAGCAGTAAGAGGAGGACTAGTCATTCTACAAAATTGTGTAGAACTTGAAAAGGTGCTAGAAATCTTTTTGTGTTTTTTCTGAGAATGCAAAGGAAGAGAAAACTCACTGAAGTTAATAGGCCGAAGAGAAGAAAGATATTTATAGGCAGAAATATCTGGAGGCCAAGGACGATGTTGACGAAGAAGTGTAGCTAATACTGAAGTAGCTACAGAGGTAGATGCAACATCTGTCTGAAAGAGAGATAGTCTTTGATCAGAAAGTTTCAAAGGTGAAATATTCTGACAGAGAGACTTAAGATGCTGGACAGAGGCAGTCTGTTCGTTTCCCCCAAACTGGTGGATTCTTGTGTAATAGCTTGGATAAGCTTAATGTGAAGGCTGCTACATGTAGAATGAAATCTCGAATATAATTAAAAATTCCAAGAAATTGTTGAATTTGTTTTACCGAGAGATTTTTATTTGGAAACTGTAGAAGTTCCTTAGCAATATGTGGGCCTGGCTGGTAGAATCCTTCCTTAAATTGCATCCCAAGATATTCGATCTCCGAAGTACCAATTGTGCTCTTTGAGGCCAAAAGCATAATCCCATACTGTTGGGTCAAGTCCAAGAACTGTTGTAACAAGGCCTAGTGCTCCTCATGGGTCTTTGAAAATAGTAAGATATCATCGATGTAGATCAATGCACTGTTGAGGATAAGCTTATAGATCTTGGTGATGGACTTTTGAAATAGTGATGCTGCAACCTTTAATCCAAAAGGCATCACAGTCCATTGGTACGGAGCATTGGGAATGCAGAATGCAGTCTTATAACGTTCTTCTGGGTGAATACCTAACTGCCAAAAACCTGCTTTCAAATCAAACTTTGAGAAGATCAAAGCTTCCTTAAGAAGTAGTACCTGTGTACTGATTTTAGGCAAAGGAAACTTATCATCCTGCAGGAATGCATTCAGTGGCTTGTAGTCTATTACTAGACGTTTCTTTCCACGTTTCTGCTCTGAACGCTTATTGACATAGAACGCTTGGTAAGCCCAATCCGACTTTGTGGGCTCAATCAATCCTTGCTGCAATAGAACGGCACACTCATCTTATGCGAGCTTTAAATCATCAGGATTCATTCCTGGATGTGTAGCCTTTGTAGGATTAATATCCTCATTCTTCTTGAATGGTAGACTTATAAAAAAGTCTTGATTCTTCCATAGAGGATTAGGATGAGTAAACTATGCATGAGACTCTGGACAGTAGCTCAATAGTTTATCTTGAAGTCCAGTGTAATGTGCAAGAACCTGAGTTAGCTCAAACACATTTTTCAGATCAGTGTATGGACTCATAAGGTTTCGATACCTGAGGCCTGTGGGTAAGATCTGTAGATGTCTGGCTTTACAGTAGACATCCATTCCCATTAACACATCTGGGCCTGGTAGTTCACTTCCAAGTACTTTGGTCCAAACTGTACACCGAGGAAAGAAGCGAATGCCAATTCTGCTTCTTGTACGTAACCCAATAGTGAATTTCCCATCAGCTGCTATAAAATCTTCTTGATGAGATGTCCATGCTTCTGCTGGTAGGACATTAGGCTTCATGATCCATAAATCCAATAGCCTTAATGGGCCGGTCATATTTATCTTGTTGAAAGATCTGGATATGGACATATGGTCGTTGAACTGAAGTACGATCTAACTTCATACATGCTTGCTGTATCATATTGACTTAATCATCACTGAGAGAGTCGAAATCTTGTGATGAATCTTCTTCTTCTGTTGACACAGAAACAGCAAACTGAGTTTCACTGTCCTCACTAGATTGTTCTTCTAGTAGCTCCTCGATAGGATTGTGAGGATGAATAGGCAACAGATTTTCAAGTTTCTCCAGGAATTTGGCATCCTTCCTGGTTGCCTTAGGACAGGTATTTGCTAAGTGCTCCTTGCTTCCACAGACAAAACACCGAAGCTTCCCTTTCTGTCGATGTGATGATTTCTTGAAGAACCGCATACGTCTGTACTTGTTGCTCCTGTTCTTCATTTTGAAGTTTTGCTTCCATAGCCGCTTGCCATCCTTTGTGTGGAACTTCTTCTTATGCCTTTTCTTATAATAGACTTGAGATTGATGAGCTTTCCTGCTGCTATGACATTTACAAGTCTTTTCATCTTTGCCCTTAATCTTGAGATAAGGCTTCTTACAAGCTTGCTTCAGAACTGGACCTCCTTTGAGGATGTTCTTGAACAAAGTATGTTGATCACATAACTTGTCAAGAGACGCTATTGAAAGCTGATAGATTTCTCCAAGAGAAATAGTTGACATATCTCTTTGAAGAGAAGCTATGGTCCTTTGAAGTTCTGGCTGTATTTC
>JANIHZ010000006.1:13096771-13122756 GCA_027478365.1 Erythroxylum rufum | reverse complement strand
CCAACATAAACACAACTATAGCATCTAGCTTTTCTTTTTCAAAATAAAAGAATTATATTTTTCATAAGAAGAAAATTTGCAGTTGTTATTTTTAAAATATATATTAAATAAATTCTCAAATACAATTCAAAAATTATATATTTTAAATAAATTATTTAATAAGTTTAAAATAGGTCTATATCGCACTTTAATATGATGTAACCTCGGCGGCGTGATTCTTGGTAATGCAGCTTACCAGTGTAAACGCCATTAATTAATCATTCACTCTTTCACAGTTTCACGTCTGAAAAGGGCGATAATTGTTGTGAACAACTGTATGATCTCTCATCATCGCATCAGCGTCACGCCAATAAGGTCACTAGCACAGTCAAGAATTTTATATGTGGAAGTTCTAGTTGTGGTCTCCAACTTCAACCTTCATCCCCCAAACGACGTAGTCATTTTATGAGATTATCTCAATATCACACCAACACTCTAAAAGAAGAAAAAAAAAACGTAATTCTTAATTTTTTAATTTGATTACTTTAAAAAGTTATATTTAATATAACTTAATTTAATTTATTAATAATAAACTCTACCGTTAAGTCTAAGCGAGTGCACTAACTCTATCAGCAAAAATACTGTTTTGGAGACTTTTGAGCAACTCATCAACACGTAATTGAGGGTTCAATCTTGACCGGAGGCATCAAATGTAAAAAGTTTTTGATGAGTTCACTTTCATGATGTTTGTAATATAGCATGAGATATTGATAAAATTACAAGAACACCCCCTACACTTCATTTTCTAATTCTGCCGGTAGAAAAGGAATAAAAGAGAACTAAAAATGCGGGTGACGTGGACAGGTGGGGGTTAGGAAGGAGCATCCGTGGTCTTTGGGTTGGGGACTTGACCACCCGAAGTTTCCGTTACAAGCATGCATTTGCTTGTTACTTGTTGGCCAAACCTACCCATTACAGGCTATTTCTAATCCAAATCAAATAAATTTATAAAAGACGAGTTATTTTATATTCTCATCTTTAAACTTGCCACTTTCTCTTTTCTTTCTAACCAAGGTACATTCTCGATTCTGTTTTGGATTGTCAAGTGTGAGGTTCTTTTCATATTTATTTGAGAGTTTCCATCATTGCGAGTACTGCTTGCAGGGAATGGCGGTTGTTTGGCTGATCATAAGGACCGAGATATGATTTTCTGATCTGGTGGATCCGACGATGACGGCGAACAAGAACACCGATTCTTCTCAGGTACGTACATTTCGCTTTGCATTGCGATTTTCTTGTCAATGTGTAGTGATCACGTCTAGATTTGTGTATGATATTGATATTCATGTTGTTTGTTTGTTCTTTGTAGGGAGATGGTGGCGGCGGTCCTACACCTTCGTCACCGTCGTGGCAGGCCGATCAGCCGCACTCTCGTAATAACAATACAGTAACTAATTTCTCTCTTTTTCTTTCACTATTCATCTCTTCTGTTTTTATTCTCTTTTTTATTGATGCATTGTAACCGCCAAAAGTCACAGTCACCAACCATTGATCGAGTCATTTCAGAATAATCTTCCGTTATCTTTTAAACTTTAGCAAATTTGTACAGAATGTGCTAGTGCTTGTGGCGACATAAACAAACGCGAAATGAAATAGTACGAGATTATCTGTTATTTTTGTCGTAGTTACAGGACAGAAGCGAAATCTATAGTTACTGGAGGCTATTGATGTGTAGAACCGCTATATCATCTGCTTTTATTAAGTTTGACTGTGATTTTAAAGGTTAATTGCTTCACGTGGTTTCTGTTTGTTGCTTATATTATATCAATTGGTAGTTTCTGTTGTTAAGTTTCTTGTCATTTGTTGCCTGATGGACTATAATCTGTCTCGCAGGTTTTGAAAAGTGGACCTCTTTTCTTATCATCCAAAGGTGTGTTTTCAGTATTATGGTTTTTTTTTTTTCTTATAGTGAATGATTTGTTGCAAGAAAATGAATGCACAAGCCTTGAATGCCCTTGCGTCGGAGTTTTTATGATAAAGCCATTGTTAAGTCACTTTTTAGAATCAGTAGTTAGTTGGTATAAAGTCCTTGATTTTTTTTAATGTAGGGATTGGATGGACATCATGGAAAAAGAGGTGGTTTATTTTGACACGAACTTCACTTGTTTTCTTCAGAGGCGACCCGGTATGTAACATAAAGTATTTATGCAGCGGATGATCAACTTTTCTTATGTGATTAATATATTAATTTTTTAAGAGTGCTATTCTTTGTGAATCATTGAGGTTTTACTAGCTGTTGTTGATTAATTTTCTCAGAATGTTGCTCCTCAAAGGGGGAGTGAAGTAAATTTAACTCTTGGTGGCATTGACCTCAACAATTCAGGCAGGTTGGCCTTCTTTTTCAGAATCGACATTTATAATTTCTAACTCTATTTTCATGGTTGACGCTGTCTTGGAGTTTGTACTACTTTACTAACTTTACAATGCCTTTGAATAATCTCTAGTGTTGCCGTCAAAGCAGATAAAAAACTCTTGACTGTTCTCTTTCCTGATGGCCGTGATGGAAGAGCTTTCACTCTTAAGGTGTTCTTTGTTTCTTCCCTCCAATATGTTCCTTCTGATATTGTGCTTGGCATCATAGTTGCTTATTCTCTGTAGATTGTTCTAAAGTTGCAAAAGGAATGGACCAAAAGATAATTCATTTGGCTTGAGCTTGATTCAGGTCAAGTTAATGCATCACTTGACACAAGACTTGAACTTGACTCAGTTAGATCCTTACAAGCTAGATTTTGTGTAGTTATCTTGCTTGAATTGCTTTATGAAGTGATCATCTTCCCACCTTTTTTATTTCTTTGAAAGGATGTGCGAAAATTACTCCAACAAAACAAAAGAAATTAGGGGTTGAGACAGTCTGAAGATGAGCTTTTACATTCTGATTTCATTTCTCCGTGTCTGAGCTCCTAAGTTCTCAGGCTTTGCTCGTTGAATTAACAAAATTAGATATTGTGATTTGAGTGTGTTTCACCGTGATCCAAGTAAGGAGGCTTGTTTAGATATTTGAGAAAGTTGCGTTTTCCAAATGGGAAAAGTCTAGGGAGAAACAAACTGAAAAATGCTATGTTAAAAACCCATGCGTAAAATTTACTAAGTTTTTTCTTGATGTTGGATTACTGTCTCTGTCTAATGCGATACTCTTGTTGACAGGCTGAAACTATGGAAGATTTGTATGAGTGGAAAACTGCACTTGAGAATGCTCTCGCACAGGCACCAAATACTGCAATTGTCATGGGGCAAAATGGTATCTTAAAAAATGAGCAGATTGATGGGACTGATGGTTCAACTGAAAAGTGTATGTGTATATCTACTTTCTTCTTTGACACCCATGTTTGTTTGTATGTGATGGAGTATTCATATGCAAGTTTCTGTATAACCTCAGGGAAAAAACACTAATTTCTTTTGTGGTCATTTAGATACTACAAGTAATCAGCGGCGAAGATGCCTAGGAGACTATTGATGAAATCTGTATAAGCAACTCTAATTTTTGCATGAAAACAACAAATGGTTTTCTTGTTAGTTTTCTGGGTCCTGTATTTTCAAATCCTTTTTTCTGACTTTCCTCAGATCATAACATGAAAATTGTTTTCTTCTTGTTCTACATTATCAAGTATGGCAATCTCTGTAAGTTGTCTTTTGGTGTAGTTTCTGCAGCATGAGATCTTACATGAAACTTTATTAAGATTCTGGACTTGGAAAATTGAATTCAATTTTAACTTCAGTGAGATGATGACATGTTGGCCTTTCCACTCCCTGCCCCCTTTTGTAGCAAAGGAGAAGCAACCTCCAAAGTCGTTGATTATTGGCAGACCAGTCCTACTTGCCCTAGAGGATGTTGATGGGTCTCCATCTTTCCTGGAAAAGGCTCTAACATTTATAGAAGAGCACGGTGGGTATTCTTTTCATTATCAATGTTTAAATTTCATTTTAAACAACCAAGACACTTTCTTGCACACTTGTCTTCTCAAGGAAAAGGTTTTCCTATTGAATCAAGGAGATGCTGGTCTTTATGTTCCAATTTTCATGCCTGCAACTAGAGACTGCATGATACTAACTCCTTTTCTGCAATGCATAATTGATTTGTTTCTGTAATAGTAGAAGTAAAGTGTCCAAAGATGTGATTTTGAGCTAGTTGCTATTTTCTAAATTTATTTGTTTGCTAGTGTGAGTTGAAAGAAAGTTTTTCAATTTTTGTACGTTCTTGAGTGGTACCTGTATTAAGCTCCTGAAAGGCATTTTTTTGAACCTGCCTTTTGCATAATTCTATTGATTGGGATGTTCATGTTTCCATGTCCTTTGGCCTATATTACCCTCTTATAACCAGAAATGGACAGATAATTTTCTTCTTTATATTTGAAGTTATGAATCGTTTATTTTTATCACTTCAAAACAAACATCTTGCTCAAAATTAATAAATTCAACTATTGTAGTCTCTATGACCTTGAATTAATTTCCCAGGGTGTGTAGGAATCTGCACTTGCACTCTTGTGCAGTTATATTCTTTAGATGTAATTTAAGTTAGGAAGGAATCACGCATGGGATTAAACCTTCTGTTATTGATCTAACCCATCTTACCCATGTATATCTCACAAATAAACCTTCGCACAAAATATTATTGCTGAAGTACCATGACCAGTTGTAAGTCTATAGGAGCACCATTTTATTTATGCAGCAACTTTCAAAAGTTGCTTAGATCTCATCAGCTGAAAATAATTAACAGGTACCAAAGTGGAAGGCATCTTGCGGCAAGCTGCAGATGTTGATGATGTTGAATGTCGAATTCGAGAATATGAACAGGGTTGGTCTATTGAAATGATTTTGTTTCTTTGATTACCATTTAGTTTCTTCTACTTTTTAATGCAGATACTGCAAGCTGTCCTATATCAAATTTCACATGTATGAATTTTGAAGATTTGGTATCAAGTGTAACATTAATTAATGGTTTAGAATTGATGATAATCAATTGTTGAGATACTGTACAAGTGACGAAGTCCTATCTACTCACAAATCCATCTTCTGACAAGTTTGGGTTGTGAAATATGATTTGCAGGGAAAACAGAATTTCTCCAGGGTGAAGATGCACATGTTATTGGTGATTGTATCAAGGTATTTTTTGTTTTTATTTTTAATCGCAAAAAGTGTTAATCCCTTCCAATGAGCTACGGCATTATTTGGAGCCAAAGATTTCTTTTTAATGTTCTTATAAATTTTCAGTATTTCCTGCGGGAGTTACCTTCATCACCAGTACCTGCTTCTTGCTGCAATGCTCTGCTAGAAGCATGCCGTAAGTGTACTGGAGAATTTCTTATGTTGACGTTGTGTCCTGTCCCTCTGTTTTCTTATGCACTTCATGTGTGGTATACTTGAAAACTACTGTAAAGTGTAGCAATTGCATCATAGTTTAAACCTTGCTGCTACATTTTTTCAATCTTAAACAATAATCCTATATTACAACCCTTCCGTTTGGTTGGTGTGGAAGATTTTCATTTACCATCTTTGAACCAGAATTATCAATTAAAAGAAGGGCTACTTCTGTTTAGTTGCTTAATTATGTAAATACTTCTGCAAATGTTGCAGAGCATGTGAAATTTATTTCTCCAAAATCTCCTGATTTACACTCACTGTTTCAACTCCTCATAAATCATCTATGCAGTTCTAAATTTTATTAATTGGTGTAGCAAATGAATGCCCTGTTTCACATGTTACATGTTACCTGGCACATTCGTTCAGTTTTCTTATAACTTCAAGATAATGTTCATTGCTTAAAATGGTTTTATCACTAAATTCTTCTGTAAGTTCTTTTTTTTTTTTAATGTTAAATCAAGAAAATGCTTTTTGTCTGTGGGATAACTCTTTAAGGTAATGATGAATCAGGCCTCTTTTAATTCTATCAGAATCTTGGTTTATAATTTTTGTTGAATTTGTTAATCGCCTTTCATGTTAATTATCATTGGAATAACATCAAAGATAGAACGTTTTGTAATCCTTTATCTTTGACAACAAGATGACAAAAGCCACCATAGAATGACCAAGTACGTTGCTGAAATTTTTTGATGATATTCCGTAGGCATCTATGAGTACATTTTGTTTGTATATGCAGTACAACAAGCAATTAACTACTTGAGTGACTCCTAAAAATCTAGATATGACATTCTTGTTGTGTAAACTATTAGGCTCCTTGGATAATTTATTCAGATACAAGTTCAAGGAATTTGATCCACTTTTCATAACAAAGAGTTTCTCTTTTTTATTGCTTTATTTCTTCTGATCCCTGGCTGAATTTCAAATTTTCAGGAACTGAGCGTAGCAAGAGAGTGAATGCTATGCGTACAGCAATATGTGAAACTTTCCCTGAGCCAAACCGTCGATTGTTGCAAAGGTAGTTCGTATAACTTTTTCCAGTACTCAAATATGTGAAATTTTAAGATGAACTCAACTTTTTCTTGTGATATATGCAAGCAATGATGCTTTAAATGTGTTGTCTTTGGACCTGAATTCGTACTTGCTGTTGTTTGGGAAAGAGGAGAGGTTAAAAACAAGAAACATATACAGTTAAAAGCGCCAAAATTTGAAAAAGATGTATGTATTTTGTAACTGGCTGTTCTTTCCTATACCCGCAATGAGAGTACATGCTCCTCCCTGTACTTCCAAGTATATCATTCACCAGATTTTAAAATTGTAGTGCGTACTTGTGCCAACCTTGTGCATGATGTCATATATTAGAAGCCTATAATTCTGGCAAAATATTGATTCACAGGATGTAATTCTCTGCTTTGTCTAGAATGACTGCTGTCCTCAATGTATTAACTTTTTGCTATCAGCTAGAGGCAGAATGTGGAAAAGATAACTGCTTTTGAATTGAGACTTTTAGTTCTAGATTGAACATCAAGTAGGGATGCTGAGGTGACAAATGGTTGTAAAGTTTATGTTTATGCAAGTTTTGTCATACAAAAGAAAATTCTCTTTCCTATCAAAATGATGCCTTTTCTTCTTGTGGCACTAATTACGGATCAAATGCTCAATTTTCTCTGTTATTCAGAATTCTTTTAATGATGCAAGCTGTGGCTTCTAACAAAGCCGTGAACCGAATGAGCACTTCAGCTGTAGCTGCTTGCATGGCACCATTACTTCTTCGTCCTCTTCTGGCTGGCGACTGTGAAATTGAAACTAATATTGATGTAGGTGGTGATAGTTCTATTCAACTTCTAAAAGCTGCTGCTGCAGCTAATCATGCTCAGGCCATTATTATCACATTACTGGAAGAGTATAGCACCATATTCAGCGTAAGCAGTTGTCATGCCCATGCTTTCAGTATGAATTTTATTGTTAGGCTGTCACACCTAGAGCTTGCATTGGAAG
Organism: Erythroxylum rufum; assembly: GCA_027478365.1. Lineage (NCBI taxonomy): Eukaryota > Viridiplantae > Streptophyta > Magnoliopsida > Malpighiales > Erythroxylaceae > Erythroxylum > Erythroxylum rufum. The sequence continues at coordinate 13,115,364 of JANIHZ010000006.1, read as the reverse complement.
TTTTTTCTTTTGTATTGGTGAGTGCAATTGAAGTTGGATTGGTAAGCCTGTAACTTTGCATGAAATGTTTTGTCATAGTTTTGGAGTCTATATTTGCAACAGCAAGATGTCCATAATGAAATTAATAGCCAAGAGATTTTTTTTTTTTAAGAAAGAGATGCCCTTGTCTTCCTGATTTTTTCTTATAGCAGCACTTACCAAGAGTTTCACTTCAACTACTTGGGGGACACAGAAAGATAGACAACTAATATGATGCTGGCAATAGAATGACAATGATTTGGTCATATTGCTTGATGCTAAATGGGAAACAAAATGTCCCAAGTTTGAGAATTTAGCTGTGATTTTGTTGTTTAGTGTGTTTACATAGTCTGGAATCAGCTTTTACCTTGTGCTTTCTTTAAGTTAGTATGCTAACTACAGGAAGGTTCTACATCTCCTGGACTATATACGGACTCGGAGGAGTGCGAAAGTGAGGAAGCAGAGTTAACAGATGATGACCAATACTATGAAGATGATGCAACGCAAGGTTCCGATAATTACACAGATGATGATCTTGACAATGTCTCAACTGGAACCTACACCGGGAGTGATGGCTCTGGTGAAGATGATCTGTCTGTCGAGAAGGTTTATACACTTTTCTTTCCATATTCTTTCTGTTTTTCTTGTGTCTATGCTATACCTTTGCTTTTTGTTAATTAAAATTATATTATCAGCATATGTTTATTGTTCTTCAGTGGATATTGTTTGAGCATCAACTTTGAAACGTTAATGAAAAATATTAAAAGTTTCGTCTTTTCTTCCCTTACTTCCCTCATTTGCTCACGGTCAGAAGCTTATGTGGCAAACCTTGAAATGTTTAATCTCTTCAAATTTTCTACTACTCAAGCCAGTAACTGGTGGCCCCTCTTACTCCAGTCCCCATAAGCCCTCTTGTACGTATTTGAACCTTTTCCTCCTTTTTTCTCTTCTGTAATGGCTGGGACCTTGAAAGGTTTAATATCCTCAAAGTTTATGTTACTCAAAGCCACTCAAAATGGCATTATATATCACTTCCCAATTTTCTTCCTTTTATTCATGTTTAGTTCCATATTTTGGCTGTCGGATTATATATCATCGTTCAAGGTCACAAATTTACCTTTCCATACTTCTGATGGATTAAAACCTTCTGCTTTTTGTTTCCTTTCTTTTGTATATGTATATTTGTGCAAGTTTTACTTGTTTGTGGGTAGTTTGTTGATAGAAACAAGGAAGAGCTATGTTTAACTAGTTTAGAGGTGCAGGATCGTGATGATCATAGCTCTGGTTCCAAGTCTTCCGAAGTGGACAATGACTCTAGACCTGAGCAGAAGTTATCAAGTTCAGTTCAAACCATGCTGCTCCCTCACAATGATGGTAAAAGAAGAGATAATTTCACAGATTGCAGTAAGAATACATATGTTTATGGTCAACTATTGGAAGATGTTTCCGACAAATCAAACTTGGAGAATAAGCAAACTAGTCGTAATGCACCAGAATGTTTTCAGAAATTGGCAATTGTAGAAAATGGACCAGCTCAAAGCATCAAGCATACAACTGTTTGGGGACTTGCCCCTGTAAGTATATGACTCATGCATTCTTTATATGTGGTTAGGCATTTCCATTTTATTATATGCTTTTCTCAAATTGATGTCTTCCTATTATGTCTCTCTCTTGCAATTGGGGGAAAAGATGCATGTTTTTAGTTCTTTTTGTTTATTGATTGTACATAAAAATTGCTGTTCCTCTTGTAATTGAGGGTTTCCCAACTTTTTGGCATGAGTTCAGGCACAGAAGAACGTTTCAATGGAATCCATTGATTTTCCTATTGAAGAGGAGTAAGTATCAAAGATATTCTGCACAAAAATGTGGTTCCTTTTGAATGACTTTAATTTTTGCAACATTAGTGTTATGTGCTGCTGCATGCAGTTATTATTCTTAGAATTCTTTGCAAAAGGATGCTGATTCCTTCATCTCTAAATTGCATATGGACATGTGAAGTCTTTGATCAGACTTGTGTAGATGATACGTCTGACTTGGTAGTTTAAGTGCAAGGGCGATACTTTTGTTTGTTCTTGGGTCACTGGGTGGATGGTTACATGTGTGTGTATGAGTGAAACAGGGTTGGGAGTGAGGGTTGTGGGCTAGAGGGAGGAGTTAGACAACTCTGTTATGGTGCTTTTGGTTAGGCAGCATAGCAGGGGAAGCTTTTTGCCCAGTCTGATGTTTATATAAAGTGGAATTGAAGATATATTTGTGAACATAATGTGAAGATACCAAAACATACTGAGAAGCTAAACAGTAATTGTGCTCCACTCAATTTGTTTTACAACTATTAAATGGAGAAATCTTACGTATGGAGCTGACAATTTCTTTCAACAACAAAGTAATGCAAAGTCTGGTCCTATTCCTTTCAATATTGATGTAATTTGCTTCCTTACATAACGCCACTAGTTTTGCTGTCAATTAATATGTTGAAAGTGGAGTATCTTGAAGGTTTGGATATAAGATTAAAAGGAGCTCCTGTTTAATCCAACTAATCCTTCTCTTTTTGAGCCTTGTTTCATGTTATTGCCCAGTTTTGCTGCCCCAATTAATTTTTCTTCCTAGTAGTCTCTTTCTAAAATTTTTTTATATGGTTTAGTTTCTCCTCGCTCTTTTTTTTCACTGGTTTGACATCATTAATTATTGCTCCATGCACTCCCATTATCATAAGTCTATGTAGAGACTATGGAACTGACCCTTTATTGCTTGTTTTGCATTTGAATTGACATTTTTAAAATAATCCTAATTCAATGTATTTTTTAATCATCGAATATTTTGGTTGAGTCGAGAATCAATTATAATAGCCTTGACTAGTTTAGTATGTTCTGCTAACAGCATGCGCTGTTCATAATTGGCTCCAGCGATGTTCTTTTTGTCAGTGCATGGATGAAAATTTCCTTTTTGTTGCAACAAGTACTATCAAACCAGCCATATTTTTCTTTACTGTTTCTTATGTAAACGCAGAGTAAATTTTGAACGAAACAATTTCCGATCCAGTATGAAACATTTCTTTCAGTAGGCATCGATTGTTCATAATGCACTCCAATTGTGCTAGTAATTTGACTTTCTAATCCATATCCAGAGCTGAACTTCAGAAGCTCGAAGCAGCTAAACTGGAGTTGCAAAACAAAATATCTGAAGAGGTTAGTCATTAAAGAATGCTCCTCTTTCTTATCGATATAAGAAGGTTCATTTTTATGATAGCATCGTCTTAATAAGTCAGTTATATTTTCAATTATAGGTTAAAGGTAATGCAGCTATTCAAGCCAACTTGGAACAGCGAAAAAGGGCCTTTGATGAGCGTCGCTTAGCTCTTGAACGGGATGTATGTTCAACACTTGAAAATCACTTCTCTTTTACTTTCTTCCGATTCTCTTTTTCTTGCTTTGTCATTTATATGGTCTACGAAAGCATTGGTGGATCTCAAGATTGCGGTGATGGAGTATGCTGGCTACAGTTCTATGTTTATGCTGTTGAAAGAAGCACAATTGATGTGCTTATGCCACTGACATCCCAAAATGCAATAAAGAATTTAAAAAACTAGCAGTTTCGTGTCAAATTCATTGCTGGATTTTCTACTCTTTGGATCTGTGTGAGAGAAAGAGAAAGGGACCAGACATGCTGTTTGTGTAGTTTTGAAGGCGAAGTTGGTTTTTCTAGCTTAAATGTTTTTTATTCCTAAAGTAGTTAGTTGATCACATGAGGAAGATATGTCTGCCTGACTCTGGGTTTTGATCTATATATTTACAGGTTGCAAGACTGCAGGAACAACTGCAGGAGGAGAGGGATAAAAGGAAAGCTCTTGAAGCCGCACTTAGTGCAACTGAGAAACCCTTGTCTGTTCCAGCCATGATTGATGAAAAAGTTAGTTTGTTTTTTTCTCTAATAGATGTAATTGTTGAAATAGCATATCAAGTTGTTAACTTGTGCCACAGTTGAAGGCAGATATTGAAGAAGTAAATCAAACTGAAGCAGACATAACCAAGTTAGAGAAGAAGGTTGATGATCTGAGTGTGCAGCTCAATCAACGGCATGGACCAGTTAATTTTTCTTTGCCTGACTCCTGTAAAAAGCCCATAGACTCAAACAATCAAGCAGAAAAGCCGTAAGCCCCTTGTTAGTTTCTATTCAATGTTTTATTCTATTAGTTTGTCCTCCTCTATTTGCAGCAACTGGAAAGAAAAAGATATGTAGCTTCTAAAATTTGATTATGTGGTTAGTGTCAATTTTTGCAGGGAAGACAAACAAAAAGATGCTGCAGGAAAGTCTACAAGTAAGGTAAAATAAACTGGCACTTCCAACATACTGTTGATGAATCAGTGCTAGAATTTTGTCAGTTTTCTTTGGATAAGAAGTCCCTAGATCTCTAAGTGCCTTGATTCCCTAGTAGATCATAATGCGTGTACTGTTCTAAGCCTATTTATTATTCGATATGTACTGAATAAGCTAGATGCTTTTGACATTGCTTGATTATCTTATGTAATGCATGTTAACAAACTCCATGTGTGTTGTGCTCACTCACATAATCTACCATATTTTTGAGCATGATGGAGTTCGATTATCAAATACATATAGTATAATTAGAGGGGCGAACTATTTTAATCTATATTTAAGGTCAGGTAGAATTTTTCAGTAGAACTTTTCTGATATTCTTATGTATGTTTCAAGCTGACATTATTATGCACAGTTATGGCCAGCATGAACCAGCAGAAATTTGTGGGAATCTAAGAAATGGATGTGTTAACTTGTCAGCTCATTAGCCTAGTTAACCAATTATTTCTGTACTGTCTAACTTAATTAGTGAATATAAAAAATACATTACAATGGCTTTTTCCTTTAGCTATTTTCGGTTGCCTTAATTTGAGACCTAATCAGGTCAGCAGCTTTTACGATTCTAGTCTTTGACGAATAATTCATGATAGGATATTTCCGTTCATGGGGCTGAAAGTGAGGATAAGCATGAATCACATTTAAGCAACAAGCATCCACCTCAAAATCAACAGCTGGATCACACGTGTAGCAGCAGTCCCAATTCTGTTTCAACTCATTCCAAGAAATCTGATATAAAGAACGAGGTAGGCAATAGATTTTTGGGGGTTTGATGATTTAGTTCATTTAAAATGACTTCCCAATCTTGTAGAATGTCGTGATACTATGTAGCCTTCATTTTGCTCCAGTAACAATAGTTGTTTGTCGAAGTATCTGTTTGCAATAGCTCCGTAATAGATATCTGCCAAAAAATGTCCTAATTTATTTGTGCTGCCAACCATAGGGAGCAAATTCTACAGCTTCTGCACTAACAAAGTTGACGACCAGACTCAACTTTCTCAAGGAGAGACGCAACCAGATAGCAAATGAACTCCAAAATCTGGACAAAACGCGTGCACCAAGTAAACCAGCCTTGAACCAAGAAAGGGGGAGAGTATCGGAGGATTCTCAATCAGCCTATGTCCCTGATAAACGGGTGGAAATTGAAGGCCCATTACTCCCTAATACTGACAAGTTGCAGAAATCAGCCATGATGCCAGAAACAGAAAGCCAGGATCCTCGAATTATTGAGAGAAGAAAATAGGACAAGGCAAGGCAATGTTAGTTAAAGTTGCAGGAGAGGTCCACCTCAAGGGACCCCAAGAGCCAAAATTAGATGATTCATTGTCTATTATAATGTTAAACGGTATTCGTCGGGGAGATAGTAAAAGGTATACTGATGCTCGTTCCAGCAGCAGTGATCAAATTTGTGACACCCCCCCTAAGCCCATCATGTACATATCAAGTATCAAAATGATCTCCTTTGTTATTAAATCCTTTTAATGGGTGAATGCAACTGCAGTTGCCTGACCCCACCGATCAAGCTTCCACCTATTGAGGTCAAAGTTAATTTGGAACTAGTGATTGCTGACTAGACGAGTATAACCCTTTAATCTTTACTAGCTGTCTCCATCTTCGTTGCAACCAATCAAATTCGTGGAACTCATAAACTTGTATAATGAATGCTGTGGAGCTGATGAAATAAAAATCGTCATATTCCTGGCATAATTCATGTATCTGGTCCTGAAAAGAACCGAGGAATAGCGTGGAATTGTCGAACGGAGTGGTTAAAAGCATGACATGATTTGAGATTCATTTCAAACCAATGAATGAATGAATGAAGGCTGTGTGTCCCGCACCACGTGGCCGCCCCAATTCGTGTCATTCCATTCGAAGTGCTAGGTTTTGTCGAACGGAGTGTCTAAAAGTCACGACGTAAACAAAATTCATTTCAAACCAAGGAATGAATGAAGGGTGTATGTCCCGCACTACGTGGCCGCCACAATTCGTGTCATTCCATTGAAAGCGCTAGTGCTTGTTTCGTTCGATGATAGATGGTGGTAGAGTTGGGAGTGCTCAACATAGGACGATCACAGAACAAAAATGAAAGAAAAGAAGGAATAACAGGAACTTCCATGATTAAATATCATCTTCATACCAGACATCAATTTGACCAATCTAAAACTCAAGTTGTAACAATAAACTTGACGCAGTAACCTTGAGATAATAGTAATAATAGAAATAGTGGTGAATAATAATAATCTGGTCGTCATCATCAAATCAAAGAATTAGAAATCCTTGAGCAATTTCCTAACTTGCTCAAGCGTCACGAAGAGAACCACCGTGAAAGGACCCTGCCTCGAAATTGTTGGAATGAACCCTTTGTAGAGTGCCATAAGCCCTTCGGCTCTCACTGTCTTCACCGCACAATCAATGGCACCATTGTACGGCGCACCACTTCCAGCCTCCATCTTCATGTTCATAACCCTAGTCTTTATCACGTCCACCGGATTCGACGCCACCGCCGCCACAAACCCCGCCGCAAAGCTCGCTGTTACGTGGGTCCCAAGCCCATCAGCCATCACCCCATTCTTCAAAATCGCCTCCTTTATTTGATCATACGAGGCCAACTGTGACGCAGTTACTATCATTGCACGGTTCACCGTCAATGAAGACCCACGCCACAAGCTTGTTATCCCTTCCTGTTTCGACATCTTCGTAATAGCATCAATAACGCTGTTGTAGTTACGACGTTGGGCGGGTGGCAGCCGACCGTCGGCCTGCATCCTCACCATCGCCACGTCGGCAGGGTTCCCGACTGCGGCTCCGATCCCACCAGCGATTAATCCGGCAGCGATTTTCCTCGCTAACGGCATGCTACCCGTGTCTTTATTAGTCCACTTTTGTTTGAGCACATCGTACAGACCCATGCGAGTGGTGGAGTAGAGTGTTTGTCGGAGAACGGTGGCGGAGACCCCAGAGAACAACGCGGCGACGCCTTCACTCTGAACTATCCGCATACCGACAGCAACAGGTCCTACTCGGGGTGGTGGGTGGTGGATGGCGGCAGCGGCGGCGGATGAAGAGTTGAAGGTAAAAGCTGGCCGGAGGTTGTGGATTTGTTGGGGATTAGGCAAGTTTTCACCTTGCAATTGCATGCGGACCTTAATGAGGTCTAGTGGATGTGTGGAACAACCTGCAACAATTGAAGCAATGCCTCCTTCGACAAAACTCTTGACACCCATGATTACAAGGAGTTACTTTTCAGACAATTTAGTGTCTTAAACAACGTTAGATACAGCAAAATGAGAAAAGGGATCAGATCCAGTTGGGAGAAAGATCACTTGAGACTAAAAGATGGGAGTGTAAGCTAAAAGCTACGGCTGAAGAGTGAGGGACGGAAGGCCTTTGAGACATATGCTAGCAGGAAACCTAGGTGTGCAGAGGAGCGTGTGTTGAGAGATGGGTTTTGGGAAAAGAGAAGGTAGAAAGTATTTATAGTGTCGTCAACGAAAGGAGTAGTGAACGTGAGAGGAAAAAGGGCAAAACGCGGTTGGTGGGGTCCATTATCTGGTGCTCATTCTTATTCTGTGCTTTGTTGACTATAATAAATGAATAATATAACATACGTCTTTCTAAAACTTACAACTGTCTGTCATACAGGATATGTTACCTCCCCCAGCCGAAAAGACCGTGACTTTTAGTTCTACGCTGCTTCAGGTTTTATCTGTTACTTTCTACTCTTTTATTTGCAGGAATGGAGAAACTCGCCAAATTACTTGGCGTTGAAAACTCGTCAATACTCGCCAGTCGCCACATAAATTTGAAGCTACGAATTGTTTGCGTCCGTCTCTGCGAACGAGTCGACTTGGGAAGTGAGAAGTAAGCCGCGTCTTTTTTAACGTTTTAGTCGTATTTTCTTTATCAACTTGACCTGGTTTTTCCCACACAGCTGGAAATGGAAATCGCTTTTCCGCGTTGACTCGATCCTCCTTCAGACCAATCAAATCTGAATTATTTTCCTAGATTTAAAGCCTACCTATTTGTTCACCCAATTCATAACCATAACATTTAATATACCCACACCAAAAAAAAAATAAAGTGAGACTTGCAGCATCTACGTGGGCTATATCAAACGGCTCTCTTTCACGTTCTCCTGCTTCATGGACAGCCAATTACGAGATTCTGTCTTGTACTTTTTGGTAAGATAATGTTCAAATGTGTTTGGATATCAAACGATGCATATCACTGGTAGTATGTAAAAGGAATTAACTAAGTGCATGGAAGTAAGACAGAAAATCGTCATATGTTGAATTGAGTACTCTTTGGTAATGCTTGCTTTGAAATATGTCTTAATTAAGACTCTTTGCGTCATACATGTTATTCAGGATATGTTATTTGCCTACAACTATTTTTAGTTAGGATCACAAGAAATCCGAAATTTGGTTAACTTGAAATTCAAAATTTTTAAATGTGCAAATTTCAGGTTTGTTTGGTTCAATAGTACAAACATTTTATAATGTCTAAAATGACATCATTATATTTAATGTAATAAAATAACATTATTTTGATTATTGATGACTAAATAGTATAACAAAATGATGATAACAATCCTCTCCTTCTCTATTATGTGTCAGCTAGACCAACCTATAAAAACAAAATGGTACTTTTGTAACCAGTTGTCTATAATATCAAATAAATCATTTTTGTTGTTGGTAAATTTACCAAGGGTTATAGTATTTGACTACTTGAACTATTTCCGAGCACTGCATAACATTTTTAGGGCCTTTGAAAATTATATCATTTTGGATGATTTAGTTTCTTATATATTAACCCTTCTAATTTCTCCTAGATTTTGGAGATAAAAATGTAGATTTGATGTTTCTTAAGGAAAAATAAAAAAAGGAACTAAGGAAGAAGAATAAGTTTTTTTATTCTATGTTTTTGCTCAGTTTGACCACTTAATTGTATTCTCATCATATCTTAGCATACTAATTTCCATTCTTCTTTCCTTGAATTTATTCTAATAAAGTTCATAAAAGAATTGGATGGCTTCCATCCAATTTCCTTATTTTTCTTTATAATGTCATTTAAAATCATATAAAGACAATTTCTATGTAATATAGCTATTTATGAAAGTATTTTACGATTAAGAAACAACTGTCTCATGTATAGATTACTTACTATTTTAATATAACTATAACGGTCAGATACCTTATTCGTTATAATTCTTGCATTTATTCAAGGTACCTACAAATGGAGAAAAAAACATTTTTTGACAATCTCTATCCCGATAAGCTAAAGCTCTTATCATTATGTTGAATACTAATTCAAGTAAGTTTGGAATGAGCCTCGTGAAAGATTAAGGCGGATAAGGAAACTTTAATGAATAACTAATTGAGCTATATATCCTTGTTTAATTATGGTCATTCAACAAAGGAAACTTTAATGAATAACTAATTGAACTTTTTTTTTTCAGTTATTCTTTTCACCCTTTTTATAATAACGAAACAAAATCTTCCAATGTATAAAACAAATTTCTATTAACTTTTACTCCTATAACCTTCCCAACCACAATTTTTTTTAAGCAAATAGCAAGCAATAGGTGAGATAACAAAAGAGCAGGGGACTAGGGATTTTTTTAAGGCAGTTTTCCATTTAATGGAAATAAAAAGACCAGAATAGGAGGTCTCCTTTGGTGTCTTTAGCTTCCACATCTCTACGAAGAAGTTTTGGAAAAAGCCTAAATGCATCATCAACAATAACATTGAGTGTTCTTACTTTGAATACAAAAATTAACAGTGTTTTAGAGCAGTCAATTACTACTACTCCACCTCCACCACCCTCCTCTTCTCCTTCATTAGAGATTTATGGACTCTCTGATCACTTCAATACCAATAGGATAACCTATTTTAAAACAACCAATAGTTATGCCTCCTTTAAGGCCTTTTTTCAAAAGTACAAATGTGGTATTTCTTATTGAGGTGCTGCCAATTTTTAAAACAACGAAAAATTTAGAAGAGACTCCCAAACTAAAGTTATTAATCATTTACTATTTTTCTATTATTCTTTCTAATAAACAAGTTAAGTTCTTATGTGGAAAGATAATATTTATTACTTTCTTATGACAATTTGCTTTAAAAGTTTTATCATCTCAGTTGTTGCTGTTGTTCTAGGAGCAATGGACAACAACCCAAGTTTTATTGAAACAAGGCACAACTAATGATCAAATTTGATGAAAAGGTAGGGATGTCTATATTCAAGATTCTTCTATAAGTTATAAGTCTAAACAATAATCATTTTTAGCTTTTCAGTTTTAGTCCAACTCAAATAAGCTTCAGACTATTTAGACCATTATAGAATTGAATAAGACTAGTTAAACATCATGAAGCTTGATCAAGCTTGGGTAGGGATTGAGCCCAAAAAGAATTTGATTTAAGGTTAAATTATAAAAATTTAGACTGGAATGAAGCTATATATAGCCTGAGTCCGACCTATTGTCGTTTATACTTTTATCACTTAAATTTCAAATGGGAGTTAACATTCTTAATTAGATGGTATTCTCTTAATACGAATAAACATTTTAGGATGAAAAGATGCATTTTAAAGAGTATCTTTTGTTATTGCATTCTTAACCTATATAAATCAAGCTAAAACTAGAGCAAAACTTGTTCTCTTAAAATATTCTTTAGCAGATTCCTTGTGTGGGATCCAATGATATTTTATTGTGTAAAGACGTTTATGTTTCCTTTAGGGAGGTAAAGAGTCTCTTATCTCAACTGTTGATGTGAATTGTCCATTTCCCATATATCAGTCATATGGAAGAAGTATTCACTTCTACTATTCCTCAAAATATTGGGATAACATATTTGAAAGAAATTATTTCCTATTTTCTTTAGTTTGTATACTTTTGAGAGAAGGAAGGTTCCTTGAGGTGTCGAGATAGACCTGTCATAATTTAAGGGTAAAACTAAATTATTCCACCTTTATTTACAAGAGTTGTAGGATAAGGTTTGCATAAGTAGTGAAGCAAGGTCAAAAAATTTGTTATTTAGTGAAGTAGATAAGTTGTTTATAACTATATGAATAGCACCCTTGAGCATAATAGGTCTATTACTACTAACTTTGCATCCACCATAATTATCAGATACTTTATTAGAATATCTTATAAACTTGAGAATGCAATAAATAAGAAGAGACTGTATATGAGGAATTCATTATCCAACTAATTACTTGAGGATTATGACTATGACTTTGTCCTTATAAGATTAGAAAGATAAAATTATAAAAGATGTATAAAAAAAGTTAAACATCATTAATAATATAGACATTAGTTACCCCTAAGCATAGCGAAGTTGGATTTTATTATGATTCTTCCAAATGTGAGCTTTGACTTCCTCTCCATCATAATCTTTCAAGTTCTTGATGCAACAATCCTAAGTTATGGCCACCTTTATCTCAAACCCTAAAGTATGTTTGTTGGTTTCATTATTGCTTTCCATATTGAGGAAGTGACTCCAACTTTAAGATATTTAAATTCATAAACTTTTAAAACACAAAGTGGATAATATAGCTTAAGTGTTATAAGTACCCCAATTAATAAAGTGAAGTGTGATTGGAAGGACAAATTTGTCTTTTTATCAAATGAAATAAGCCTAAGAAACTTTAGAATAAGCTAAAAGGATTTAGATGATAGATATAGCCAATGGGACAAGGATAAAATAACCTTAAGATTTATTTATCAAGGGCAAGTAAACCTAACCTATCCCCTTAATATCTAAGAGACACTCCTTTACAAGTTTAGTTTGATCCAACTAGGAGTGTCTTATAGAAATGACCATCTTTATATGACTCTTCTTGTTTTACTTTACTTACCATGTGTAAAACTTTATAACTAAGCATATTCTCTTGATTGTATCTATAAATATCAACAAGATGCTTATGCAGGCTAAAGAATCAAAGGAGAAAATCCTAGGTGGCTTCATCATTTAATGAGAAGAAAAAGAAAAAAAGTGCCTCATAATAATGGTGTCACTATCATCAAGCACTCTCTTCTTATTATTTCTATGTTTTCTTCCATATCTTGTCATGTTCATCCTATTTCTCCTCCTTTAGAAAACATCATCACACTTCCTCAGCTTAAGGGTGGAATTGAGCCTATCCCCTTCCTCTCTAAGAGACACACCTTTACAAGTTTAGTTTGATCCAACTAGGAGTGTCTTATAGAAATGACCATCTTTATAGGTTTTTTCTTGTTTTACTTTACTTACTACGTGTAAAACTTTATAACTAAGCATGTTCTCTTGATTGTATCTATAAATATCAACAAGATGCTTATGCGGGCTAAAGAATCAAAGGAGAAAATCCTAGGTGGTTTCATCATTTAAGGAGAAGAAAAAGAAAAAAAAGTGCCTCGTAATAATGGTGTCACCATCATCAAGCACTCTCTTCTTATTATTTCTAGATTTTCTTCTATATCTTGTCATGTTCCTCTTGTTTCTCCTCCTTTAAAAAACATCATCACACTTCCCAAGCTTAAGGGTGGCATTGAGGCAATTTGAATTGGGAACTTACGATCTTTTAGAATTTAAGCCTAGTCTAAAGTAGTTGAGATTTGAGCCAAATAGAAAAGTTCAAACACGATTAGGCTTTAGGCCTTTTAAAGACTTTAAACTAAAAAATCATGTTTAAGTTAGGCCCTTCGAACTTTTAAACCCATTTTTTTTAATTTAAGTCTAAAATCAATTTAAATATTTGTCAAATTAGGTTTTTCCTATTGATTTTAGGTCAAATCAAGCCTGAAACCTTTTTCCTTCATATTTGAGCTTATTAGGCTTACTAAAGAAGATAACTAATTCTATAATTAACTTATATGAATAAGAGTGATACAAATTTTAGAACGGTTGGAGTTGACTTAGGGATGGTTCAACGGTTTAGGCAAGTTTTAAGGATATAAATGTACATTTTATCTACTCATATTCCAAAGGGCACATGGCTAAGGTAACGTTTCATTTCTTGTTTATCTTTTACTTTATTTTTATCTATAGGCTTAATGATTTTAGTTTTACTTCTCAGGCTGTATCTTCCGTATTCATAGGCTAAGCAATGATTTACAAAGAGCTGAACAAAGTTACCAAGGAGAAGGAAGATGTTGAGAGCTCTTTCTTAAAGGCTTACCATAATTTTGATGCTTTTCATTCAGAGAGTAAAACAAAACCCTTAGGAATAAAACCTTAAAGACTTTACCTTTTTTCTGTTTGATATCAACTCGGCTACTTGTTGCTGTAATACTAACCATTTTTTTATTTTTGATTATATTAGCCTGTGTTCAAACTGTGCTATCTAACTTGTCCAACAATGTAGATACCCTCACAACTGAGGACTCTTGAATACAGTTGTACAACAACCCTAGGACATATATAATGACAGCTTCCAACGTATATTGACCGAATTGATCTATAGTACTATTATAAAGATGTTGCAAATAAGTTACACTATATTAAGAAAGCTAAATAAAATAAATAAAGAGAATTGACTCATTGATTATAAATAATCAAATGGCAAATTCATTAAGTATTTAAAAACCACTAAGAAAGAATGCATTGATAAGTTTCAAGTTCAATGTAGAATAAGGAAAATAAGCACTCATAACTCTCAATAAACAGAGATGTTAAAACCTTCTTATGAAAACTTCAGCGCCATGTGATATGGTTTAGAACACGGTGTTGTCTTCCCAAATTTTTCCAAGAGTTATATGATTATGGGTTAGGTTGTGTCCTTTACTAACTAATTTTTTAAGAGTTACATATACTAGTACATGATCATGTGTTAGGTAATGTCCTTCATAACTTAATTAAAGAGTTATACACGTTATAACACAATCATATTTAAGACCATATTAACATTCAAGTCTTCTCCAACCTTAGATTATATCAAACTCCCCAATGGTTGGTCTTCTTATAGGTCCAGCAAGCCTTCAAAAATAATTTTCAAGGTTCTTTTTGAAGCTTGATTGGCATATATGTCTTCAATCAGTTTATTAAAAGTCTCTTAAACCTTCTTAATCCTTCCTCTTGTAACTAGTTAACTAGGTATAAGCAATGGATCCTTTAAAGCTTGGCTAGTTGAGTTCACATCATTCCCTTTTTTTAAAAGGATTAAACTTGGAACCATCACCTATATTTAAAAGAGAAAGATAAACAATAGTAAACATAATACTAATGTTATACTCACCTAGAAGTTGTAATTTATAAGTGTTATCTTTGATCCTTTTGATGACTTAAATAGACCGTTTCCTCTTGGTTATAACTTAGACCGCCTCTGTAGTAAGAATCATTCCTTCCTTACATGGCTCTGGTCCTTGAGGTATAATACCAATCACTTGATGACTATCTAATGCAGTTGTTATGATTGGTTTATATCCCCCTTTTTATTTCACTTTCTTTTACTTTTAAAATGAAATTACGTCAAGTAAGCAAAAAATTCATAGTTGCAGGAGTCTACATATTGCATATAGGTTTTATATTTTTCTTTTCAGTTCATTTTTGAGAGGGTGAATTTTCACGTGCATTTATCTCATTTTTAATTAACTATTTATTTAACATAAGGCTTTACTTTCTTTATGATAAAAGCGATATTAGTGCAAATACAATATATAAATAATTAACCAAATTTGCTACTAATGGAACCTTCCAATAAATGGAAAAGCTGAAGAACTCTATCTTTCACCCACAAATTATCTATCAACTCAAACGAGTAAAGTCTTTAACTTGCAGCTAACCCATTAGAACACATATACCACATTTGCAAGAATTTTCTACTAAGAGCTACCAGAACACTTACAAATTAGACTCCCCACTCCTCAATGTAGAAGAATTAAGCCGGGTCTGACTTATACATAACCTACTATAATTCATCTGAGCTCAAGCTAAAATCTTACACTAATCATGTCGAAGCAATCATGATCACGTTTCATTGGGACTGGCGGCGTTAGAATTATATACATACAAAACAAAGAAGAAAAAAAAGAAGAAGAATATGGCACCCTGGTTCGAACAAAACAAATAATTAATCGACTAACAAAATTGATAGTCATATACCAAGTATTTATAAAAGAGAAACAAAAATCGATCGCTAAAGTTTACAATCGCTCAAAATTAAGTCTCACAACAATAATCATATAAACCTCGAGCAAAATTATCCAAAACCCAAAAAGAAAAAGTCCAACACACTCCAATCAGAACAAAATTCCTAGAGACCAAGCCAGTTTCAAGAAACCCACCTAGCAATTCAAGTTAGTAGGATCATGTCTAGCCCAGAAAACATCAAGCAGAGTCTTGAAGCTGCACTCTTTAGGATCATACTGTAGTCTAACCACCTCGCTATGTTAAGAAGAATAGGCGCAAAAAGCATACCTCAAAAAAGAATTAACACAAAAGGAGGATAGCAAAAGGAGAATAGAAGAATAGGCGCAAGATCGAAAAAGTGAAGCGGGAAGCAAAATCAAAACAACGAGGAGCATCGGCTTGGCTTAGGAAAGCCGAGAGGTTTGATATAATTAAAACGTCGATGTTTTAATTACGATACAACGTAGGAATAACGTTCATGGAACAGCTAATCTGATGCCCTCTCGTCTAGCTTTGGACTTTTTTTTTGAAAAATTAAATTGTATTAAAAATAATTGGTACAAGGACATTTTAATTACGGCACAGCGTAGGAACAACGTCCATGGAATACTTGATCTGATGCCCTCTCGTTTAGCTTTGGATTTTTTTTTAAAATTAAATTGTATTAAAAATCATTGGTACAAAGGTCTGCGAAGGATACCTATTACACATATCTATTAAACAAGACTAGCTAAGTCACCAAACACATAAGCACTAAGGCCTCGTTTGGTTAGTTCAGATTGTTGACTAGAAAAGTAATCTTTTTCCTAAAATCTAAATTATTACGTTTGGTTCAATTTTTCGAATAGTTAGAAAAGTAAAAACTTTCCTAATTTAAAAAAAATAGTAACACTTTCCTAAAATTCTAAATCCCGAAACTCCTTAATATTTAGATTACTTTCTTAAAAAATTTAATCTAAAAATTATTATGACAAATTTAACCCTTTATTATCTCCCACCTTTGTTACAGCTCTTTTATTAAAAGACTACCTCCTCTTCTACAATAACAACTTTTTTTAAAAATACCGCCATTCTTCAGATATCTTTCTTCTTCTGCCGTTCTTTTGCTCGATTCTTCTTTTCTTCAAATATTCTTCTTCTTTTGAAAAACACGGCCACCTTCTTCTTCTTTCCTCCTTACTTTTCTGTAGTTTTCGCTTGCTTGATTCTTCTCCCTTCAAACATTCTTCTTATTCTGCCGTTAGCACGACTTCTTTTCTTCCTATCATCAGTCTCGATCCCCTCGATTTTAGCTACATACGGCGGCTTACCGGTGTCCGTCGGTCTCATCAACACACAATCGCCGACTAGCATAATAAAGGAAACAGCAGAGACAAAGTAAAAATACTATTAGATCCAGTTTCCAGCAGCGAAAAGCCTAATACAAATCCCTAAACCTCCCTAGACAGTCCACCGCGCCCTCCGGTAAGTGTCTTGTCATATTTATTTTCCATTGTTATATCTGTGCAATATCGGACTAGGTCTTCTTTGATTGGATTCTGGGAAAAAGAAAAACTGTGTTTTGAAACAGGTCGGCTGCTTTGGTTGTTTTCCTTGTTTTCTACTAAATATTGGGTTGAAGCTGGCCTTTTTGTGCAGTCAGATTGTGCACAATTGAACTTAGTTTGTTGCATTTGAGCAACAAAATGAATCGAAGATTTCAATCTTTTCTGTTCTAGAAGAGGGTTATTATAGTTACTTACTTAGTCTGGCTAGGTTAGTTAGTCTGGACTAGGTTATCTGAAAGTTGAATTAGGCCTCAACGTATTTGCTAAAATGCCATTTGCGTTTGTACCTGTATTTGGTCAATAGTGACTTGACTAGATGTGCAAATAAACTAAACTTAGATAGATCCATGAGTCATCACTGTCAGCATCTTTTAATTACCCAGTTATCACCTATTTTGTTCTGATGGAACCATCAACAGTTGTGGCATTATGTTTCAGCTTTATGTAAGAGATATAATTTTCTGCTAGCTAGCTGTTTAGACCTAGTTCAGCGAGTATTAAAAGTTCATTTCTTGATGCCATCTCAGTATATTAGGTTGATTTGACTATTCTAGTGCTTTGCTGGGCATTGAAATTTTAAATTTTCTTATGGTAATGGAACATCATTATTATGGAATTCAACAGATATAACTGCAAATGATAAGTCATTGTTTGTCATGCTTAGAATTCTTGGGAAACCTTCCCATAAGGTTTCTTGCCATCTGATTATGAATTAATGCACCTTGCCCTATCCAATACTCATACCATAGGGATAACCTTTCTCCATACCCTATTTGACAAGATATTCTTAACTGGGCAAGAACTTGATACCAGAAACCCTGATTGACGTGAGGCTGGAGCTGTATAATCTCTTCTAAGCTCTATTATCCCTCCTGCAATGGTGTTCTGTAAAGCCTGCGCTAGAGATGTTCCCGGATTTCGAGACGGTGACGGCCTCTTGTACGTATTTTATTTCGTTTTGTTTGGTTATCACAGATTCATCTCTCTGTGCTTTTATTGTAAGTCAATTTTGATGTGATTTTGGGGTTGTAAAGGTCATGTAGCAGATGTGGTAAAGTTCTTAAGTTTGATAATTTCTTGACGGAGGTTACATTTGTGAAGAATGCATCAGGCCTGGTATGTTGTTGTCTCTTTTTCTCTATTTTATATTGCATAGTATAAGGGTTATCTTTGTGCATAAAATTTGGTTGTGTGTAAGTTGAGCTTAAATACTTGCTTCAAAGTTGCTTCTGTTCTTGAGAAAATAGTTTATCATTTGCTTGTACGATATTGTAGAGCTTGAAGTTTGCCACTCTCCTGCTATCAATAGGCACTTAAGAATTGTTGTGGAAAGAAGAGAAAGTATTAGATTTAACTTCCTTGTGACACCAAAGTTTATATGGGTATAGAGAAACATCAGTTTGATTTAGTCAATATAATTTGGAACTAAATATATCCAAGAGGCATTCTATATTTGTACTCATGCCATCCTTAGATTTTTTTCCCCTTCAAGTCCTCTTTCACGTATCTTCCCATTATTTTGTAGAGCCAAATATCAGGAAGCTTTGTAAAG
>JANIHZ010000006.1:12999915-13010276 GCA_027478365.1 Erythroxylum rufum | reverse complement strand
TTTGATGAACCAAATGGGTTGAGAATTGAGAATTTTATGAGATAAATTTGGTATTTGAGTTGTTATGAAGTGATTTTACACTAGAAGAGTTGAATTTGGGGAGATTATGAGTGAATATGATGTTAGATTAGAAGTCTGAAGCATTGGAGAGGCTTTGAAGGGGTTTAATGGACCTTCTCGAATCAAAAATGGCCCCCAGCCTCATCAATGCCCGTTTAATGGACATGATGTCCGTTAAATGGACCTTCCTAAGCCAAATTTGGCTCCCAACCCCGACAATGTCCGTTAAACGGACATTCACGGGACAACTTCAGGAAATTGTGATTTTTGACCCTTTTAGAGGAAGAATCTCACTTTGTGGTCTTTATGAAAGTTGTAGATCTAGAAGTCCTTTTTAAATAGTCTAAAAACAAACTCAATCAGACATCTATATTGAAAATTATGGCAATCGCTCCAAGATAGGTACAAATTGATTGAGGGTATAAACATGTTCTATTCTTTCGGGTATAACTTCCTCATCCGACCTCTAAATGAAGTGATTCTTAGACCAATAGATTCCTAAAACATGTCTCTACCTCTCCATAAAAATTGTATCTTTTGGAGTTGATTTGAAAAAGTTTGATGGAGAGAAAGTGAGGAGACGGTTGGGAGAGCATGATTGGGGTATGAGCACACTTAAGCTTTTTAAACACATCTTGAGCTGTAGAATTCCGATTGAGATGATTCTTTCTTCAAAACTAACTAGAGCTTAGAGCTACAATTTCTTTGAAGAATTCAAATTGAAATTCTGGTTTGAAGATTTCCAAATTTTATTCGCAAATAGGAGAAATGAGTTTGAGTATGGTGACTGATGATGGCTAATGACCCCTCAGGATAATAAGCTCAAGTTTTATGACTCCGGATATTGGGCTCCAGAATCAGGGTCCAACAAAATAAATCTTACTAAAAAGAGGGAGGAGGTGCAATGCAAAGAGATGTGAAGGCAAGATGCAAGAAGAGGCAGAAGCACGACATGAAGAGAGGTAAATGGTAGTGGGGTAGGCAACAATAGAGTCTCCAGAGGGCAGGAGAATGCATTATAAGCAGACACAACTCATGTAAGGGGCAAAGAGGGGTAAGGAGTTTATGCATATAATTAACCTATTGTAGAACATCCTCGTTTTACATTAGGTGTAAAACAACTTCATTCTACACTAATATAATAATCAAAATTCAGGTTAGGTTGAGTAGGGTTGGTCGAGTATGGTTAGCTACGCTGAGCTAGGCCCAGGCCTACATGCCAAGCCTAGTTAAAGCCCCTAAATGATTGCTCAGTGATAATGGAGGTAGGGGTGTCTTTGGTTTAGGTATTTCTATTTGATTTTGATCACTCTTCTTATTAGAGATTTTGTTTATGCTAATTAACTCTTTTCCAAGATTATTCATGCAAAGAAACTAACAAAGCAATACAACAATAGCAAGTCTAAATTTTCTTTCTTTCTTTCTTTTGTTTTATATGCACAATAAAACAACATTGTGGAGGAAAAAAAGCTAAAAAATGATGTTATTGATCCTATGTCTTACAAAATGTCATTTTAAAATAAAGGACTCAAATTCATTTGTAAAGTTAGCATCATTTCTAGGTAACTACATGATAAAGTAATAAGGAGGAGAGCAAACATAAGAAGGTCAATTTAAGCATCCCAAGTTGATGAATAAGCTTCAAAGCAAACAACTTACACCATCTAATATTTAGCTAAATCTTAATTTGGATATATTTTGGATGAGTTTTGAATGTTTAAGCATTAATATATGTATTTTAGATGTGTTAATTTCAATGGAGTAAATTGAATGTATTTTTCTACATGTTAGTGTGTAATTTAACTCAATGTATTTTAAATGTATTTTTAAGTTTATTGATGAATATGGAACTTCTTGGCTTCTCAACTTCAATTTGAAAGTGTCCATTATCAATAAAATTTTGAATCGCATAATATGCTTGTCACCTTCTATTGGAAGTTTCTATTATCAATATCATTTATAAGCACAAGACATGCTTATTAGTTTATAGTAAAAGTGTCTAGTTTCAATTATAATTTCAAGCACATGATAATTTTCTATTACATTTCATTAACCATATTATAAAATGTTAAATGTATTCAAATAAATTCATGACATTTTAGTAATATTTTTTTTGGTAAAACATTTTAATAATATATGCAATATCTATTACGTAATATCTCTTACACATGTAATTCAAAAACACTACCACTTGATTCAATCACTCTTATATAAGTATTGAACTTTACAATAGTAATGAGATCCACAAGAAAACCTAACAAAATAAACCTCATGAATATTAACCTCAGTACCTTCTTCTCCTCCCGTAAGACTTCAATAACAAGGTTCAAACTTTTAATGTACTTTTTAATTTCCTTTTTCCTTAGATCTTGATTAGTTTTCAACCTATCTATGAGCTTATAACCATATGCCTCACTACTTTTAACTTCTTTTTTATTATCTTAAAATTATTCTTTAGTATTGCAATTTTATTGTACATTTCTTGATAATAATATGATTCCTATCACAAAATGAACCATCATACCATATAAACATAATATAAAGAAGTTGTACTCATAGAATAATTGGCATAATAATACAATCTTTTTCATGAAACTTAATCGCTCTATCAATTTTCATATATTCATTTAGTTCACAAAATATTGCATAATAGTGGTAGTGAATTTTTCTTTTTTTTATATGTTTGTTGGTTCTTATTAGGATTTATTTTTAGCTATACATTTATAGTTGAAAAGTTATGCTTTAGAGATTTAAATTAGATTGTTGAGTTTGTGCAATTGTTAAGATGATATAAGATATGATTAAATTGAACATATATAGAAAAGTGTAATAAGGAGGCATATTAGTCTTATCAAAATTGAGCATTATTTGGTGTTTTAAGAATAACTTTCAATAGAACATTGAGTTGATATTGACTAGCTAAGCCTATACCTTCCACTAGTCAATGATGGTATTACTTTATGGAAATTGGTGTATTGGTAATATAACCCATGATTTTTAAAATTTTAAAAACACTTAAAATGTCTACGACATTTTATAAAGGAAAAACTTTCATGAATAAAAAGGTGAGAGGAGGTGCAATTGGAGAGGTTACTTTAAAGGAGAATACAACAATCTAAGGGAATTTTCTTAACTTTTACATATTTTAGGAAATGCTTAGGCAATGGCAATTGGAGGGGTTACTTTAAAGGAGAATTGCTTAGGCAATGTTTGCATCTAAAAAAAGTTTTTCTTATAAAATTTGGTAGTATATCCTAACTAATGCTTTTAAGGTTAAATTTTATTATTTACGCTTATTAAATGCTTTATTGTGTATTAATTAACTATTTGCATACCTAATTTATTGAAATTAAGCTAAAATTGTGGAAATTTCATGTAAGAGTTATAGTGGATTTAGGCATTTTGTCATAAGGATAGGTTTGGAGGACTTAAGCATGTTTATTGGGTGTGAAATTGTGTGATTGTCGATATATATAATTACTAATGTACATGTGGAGAGTGTTTTCAAGTATTAAGAAGATACCGTTGATGACTTGGGTGTTATGTATAGCTATGTCTTATGATATCAGTGTCTGTGTGTGATACATGATTTAATTTACACATGATGGAATGTGTTATGGTTCCCACTTTAACATGTACATAGAGTTGTATTATTTAGCTGATAACATTTTGTGTGATGCATTTGTTATTATTATTTTATGGATTTTCTGATGTACTTACATCATGATTTCTTTAAGAGTAATTCTAAAGAGAGTAATTCTAATGTTATTAGTTGTGCCACATATGTTTTATTAAAAGTGTGTACATTTATATTTTTTATTATAACTTTTCCTAGTTGGTATGTATTACTAAACTTCATATATTCTTTCATAAATTAAAGAGCAAAATGAAAGCAATATGATCTATGCAATTTCTGAGCGTTATTTCGTAAAGTTGGGTCTGTAAAAGTTTTTAGATAAAGAGAGGATCAAGCCCTTTAATTTATTTTCATTAAACTATGTAAGTTTAAAAGGTTGTAAGCTTTAGATAGAGGGTGAGGCTTAAACAGTTAGACCTTACCATTTGATAGCGGTCTATCATTGGCCTAGCTAGGTTGGTTTAAGCTCAGGGCACGATAAAGTAGTATCAAAGCTTTATGTTTGTGCCTATGAGTGAAATCCTAGGAAGCACTAAGATGAATAATAATTGACATAGTTTATTTATTTAAGAATTTAAAAAAGAATTATTTTATTATCTTATAAGTTTATATGGAAATTTTTCTTACAAAGATATGATTCTAAGCATGATTTAGTTGGGAGATATTATGCCTCCTTAAACTGTCAATGAAAATAGGTAGACTTTAACATCTTAAGAACTAAAAGGTTTAATTTTGTTAGGGAAGCTAGAGCAGGGAGTAGGACAATAAAACACTGAGTTTTTAGTAGCCTTATTGAATATGTTTAGGTAAGGATTAAAGTTGAGCAATAATCCTATTGTAAGGGAATTTTCTAATATGTTTTCTAAGGATTTATCTAGTTTACTACGTAAGAAGGTGGTGGAGTTTAGGGAAGGTTTCTTATCAAATAACACTTATAGAGTTAAGAAATTAAAGGACTAGTCACAAGAATTGTTAGATAATTTTTACTTTAGATCGATTAGGTCCTTTTAGAGTGCAATATGTACTTTCTCTAAAGAATAAGGATGACTCTATGAGGATGAGTATTGATTACAAAGGGTTCAATAGAGTAATGATGAAGAATTATTATCATTATTCATCGTAAATGATTTATATGAACTGCATGGGATTAAGATATTGTTGAAGGTTAATATGAGATTGGATTACAATCATGTAAGGAACAAGATGGAGGATATAGTGAAGATGGCCTATAAGACCCAATATGGTCATTA
This sequence comes from Erythroxylum rufum, assembly GCA_027478365.1. Classification (NCBI taxonomy): domain Eukaryota; kingdom Viridiplantae; phylum Streptophyta; class Magnoliopsida; order Malpighiales; family Erythroxylaceae; genus Erythroxylum; species Erythroxylum rufum. The sequence continues at coordinate 13,005,329 of JANIHZ010000006.1, read as the reverse complement.
TGAGTTCTTAGTGATGCTATTTGGGTTAACCAAATATTCGTGTAAGTTATATAGATTTGATAAACTAAGTATTCAATGATATCTTAGTTTATTTCAGAAGTGAAGAGAAGAACATAGAGCATTAGAGGATTGTACTATAAAAATTAAGGGAGAATCAATAATATGATACGTTGGATAAATATAAGTTTTGGTAAAAGAATATCTATTTGATGGGATGTGTGAAATAGGAAGGAATATCTATAGATTCAAGTTATTACAAGAAATTTATGATAGGATTCTCTAAGCTAGTTGGACCTTTGACCTGATGAACTTGGAAGGGGATAAAATTTTAATAGCTGATAAAGTGCAAAGAGAACTTTCAGAAGTTAAAGAAGATTTTGATAACAACTTATGTGCTTACTATTCATGATGATAGTAGTGATTTCACTATCTTTAGTGATGCCTCAAAGAAGGGAAGGGGCTAATATATGCTTCGATACAATATGAAAATGTGGTGGCCTATGTTTCTTGAAAACTAAATCCATATAAATTATCCCATATATAATTTAGAGCTTGCAAAAGTAGCTTTTTCCTTAAATACTTGGATTCATTATTTCCATAGTGGAAGATATGAGGTGTATACAGATGATAAAAGTTTGAAACATTTTTTCATATAGAAAAAGTTGAATATAAGGTCGAGGAGATGGATGGAGTAGCTAAAATATTATAATATGATAATGTACTACTATTCAAGTAAAACCAATACAGTGGCAAATGATTTGAGTTTAAAACATTATAATAATCTTACCAAATAGATCATCTTGAAATGGGAGTAATATAAAGAGTTAAGGAAATTAGCATTATAGGTGGTGAGTGGTGTCTCAGGGGTTGGGAGCATGATTAAGTAGTTTGAGGTTACAATCAACTTTAATTTCTAGGACCAAAGAGGCTTAATAGAGTGATTACAAAATTAAGAGAATTCAAAAAAGAGTAAGGATAACATCATATTCTCAAGTTAATGATAGTGTTGAGGTTTAAGTTCAAGTTGTGGGTTCCATATGATATAGAATTAAAAGGGAGATTATAAAGGGGACCCATACTTTTGGGATCAAGATATTTAAGAGAAATTTATGATGGAATAATAAGAAGAGGGAAATAAACAGATTTGTAATATAGTGTAAAACTTATCAGTAGGTCAAAAACAAACGTTCAAGACTGATATGAGAGTTACAAACTTTACCTATTCTGGAATGAAAATTAGAGCATATTAACGTGATTTTTTTTAACATTTTCAAGGACCGTGAAACGTCTTGAATGACTATGGTTAATAGTAGACAAATTAATTAGATAGATTGATTAAGTTATCTCTTTGTTACTTGTTAGGACGAGTTAATTATTATAGATGTTAGCAAGATTATATATACGAGAGATCATAAGATTATATGGAGTTTTTGTTTCCATTACTTATATTTGTAGCCAAATTTTTAGGAGAGTTAGTATGAATCCTTAGGGATCAATATAAATTTTTGTACAATTTTTCATCTTCATATAGATGGGTAGTGAGAGAGGACGATACAAATCTTGGAGGATATATTGAGAGCTTATGTTTTAGATTTAAGGGGGAATGAGATGAATAGCTGGTAATAATGGGGCTTGTATATAATAATAGTTTTAAAGTCAACATTCAAATGACCCTTTTTAAGGCTTCGCATAGGAGGAAGTGCATCCCCTATTTATTGGGATGATAAAGGTGGTAGAAGACTTTTGAGATATGAGATAGTTTATGAGACAATGGAGATGGTCAAGTTAATTAAGAGCAGGCTTGATGTTACCTATGGTAGATAAAAGAGCTATATATTACATAATCCATTAGATGAAAAAGCTGCTTACTTATAGCATATATATTTAGGTAATGTATTCAAAGAAAGGCTAGAAAGATTGAGATTCATCCAAATATAGATTTTATTGATAGAAGTATATGTTTGGATTACATTAAAGGAAAGCAAACCAAACCAAATATAATAATAAAGGACCTTTAGAAAACTTTCAACTTCTTAAGATTATACATATTGTTAGTTGCAAACCTTTTAAAGCTCCATCTTTTGGTAAAAAATATTTTATTAATTTTATTAAAGACTTCTCACTATATGGTTATGTTCCGCTAGAATGTTTAATCTTTTTAAGTCAAGCTATAACAAATTCCTATCACTAAGATGAAATCATTGCCAGTTTTATATTGTTTCTTTTCTTAAACTCAAGATGAGTGTAACATTGGTCTATGATCAACTTTGATGTCAGTCTTATTATGCTTCTCAATTTCTCATACCTTTATGAAAGATAGGCACCTATTATTTTAATGTATTTGACATTTATTATGCTTTGCTCCATTAATTTCTCCACTTTTTCACATCTTTGAGTTATAATTAGCTCATAAAGTCTTCTATAAAGTTATTGTCCATCTTTATATCTTCCAAATGAATCTAAAATATCATCAATCAAAAAATTAGGAAGAAATTTCCACTACATCTTGTGTTATCTCCTCAAATTTACCAACTACAAGACAATGAACTAAACATGGAAAATATAATAAAATTCATGTAAAACACATTATAAAGATGAAAAATATCAGGTAAATTAACCCCATATAACATGTAAAATATTGACCTTTCAAAATATAATAATAAATTTTGTTAAATGTTTAGTTGTGGCATAAATGTTTGGGTCATATATTCAAAGAAAGTTTAGAAGAATTAGTAAAAATGAGATTCTTTTGATTCTAGACTTTATTGATCTAAGTTTATATGTGAATTACATTAAAAGAAAGCAAACTAAATATAATAAGAAAGGAGCCACAAGAAATAATCAGCTTCTTGAGATTATACAGACTAATGTTTGCAAACCTTTTAAAGCTCCATCTTTTGATAAAAAATGTTTCATTACTTTTATCAAAGACTTGTCACGATATGATTATATTCATTTGCTTAAGAAATTTATTTTAGAGATTTGATAAACTGAGTGTTCAAGCCCTTTTTAGATTAATTTATAGTAGTATTCGTAGATGATATCTTCGTTTATTTCAAAATTGAAGAGGAGCACATAGAGCATTTAAGAATCATACTACAAAAATTGAGAGAGAATCAACATTATGCTAAGTTAATGAAATTTGAGTTTGGGCAAAAGAAGATTTCTTTTCTAGGATATGTGAAATAGGAAGGAATATCAATAGTTTCAAGTTATTACAAGAAATTTATGATAGGATTCTCCAAGCTAGGTGGACCTTTGACCTAATTAACTTAGAAGGGGATAAAATTTTAATCGATAGTAAATTGCAAATATAGCTTTCAATAGTTAAAGAAGATTTTGATAACAACTCATATGTGCTAATATATGCTCTGGTACAAAATGAAAATATGTTGGCTTATGTTTCTAGAAAACTAAGTATATATAACTTATCATTACAAATATTTTAGAGCTTGCAAGAATAGCTTTTCCCTTAAAGACATGGAGTCATTATTTGTATAGTGGAAGATATTAGGCGTATACATATAATAAAATTTTGAAACACTTGTTCACAAAGAAAAAGTTGAATATAAGGCAAGGGAGATGGATGAAGTAGCTAAAATATTATGATATAATGTACTATCATTCAAGTAAAACCAATATAGTGGCAAATGATTTGAGTTAAGAGGATCATAATAATCTTGCCATATTGATTGTCTTGCAATGGGAGTAACATAAAGAGTTGATGTAACATTATAGATGGTGAGTAGTGACTCAAGGGTTGGGAGCATGATTAAGCAGTTTGAGGTTACATTCAACTTTAATTTCTAAGATCAAAGAGGCTTGTTAAAGTGATTAACAAATTAAGAGAATTCAAAAAAATAGAAGACATAAGGATAACATCATATTCTCAAGTTAATGATAATGTTAAGGTTTAAGTTCAAGTTGTGGGTTCCATATGATATAAAATTAAAGGGGAGATTATAGAGGGGACCCATACTTTTAGGATCAAGATATATAAGAATCTAAAGAGAAATTTATGATGGAACTACAAGAAAAGGGAGATAACTAGATTTGTAATATAGTGTATAACTTATCCATAGGTCAAAATAAAGCATTGAGATCAACATAAGAGTTACAAACTTTAGCCATTCTTCAATGAAAGTTAGAGCACATTAATATGGATTTTTTAAAAACATTTTCGAGGAAAGTGAGAGGTCTTTAGTAAGTATCTTTAATATTAGACATATTGATCAAGTTATCTCTTTTGTTACTTATTGGGACGAGTTAACCATTAGATATGTTGGCTAGATTATACATATGAGAGATCATGAGATTTTATGGAGTTTTTTTGTTTCCATTACATCTATTTGTACCTAATTTTTTAGGGGAGTTAGTACCAATCTTTAAGGATCAATATAAATTTTAGTACAATTTTTCATCTATAGATGGGTAGTGAGAAAGGATGATATGAATCCTGGAGGATATATTAAGTTGAGGGGGATGAAAAATTATTAATAGTGGAGCTTATATGTAATAACAATTTTCAAGTCAGCATTCAAATGACACTTTTAAGGCTTTGTATGGGAGGAAGTGCACCCCCTATTTGTTGGAATGATATAGGTGGTAAAAGACTTTTGAGATATTAGATAGCTTATGAGACAACGGAGATGGTCAAGTTAATACAGAGCAGGCTTGATGTTGCCCATAGTAAATAAAAGAGCTATATAGATCAAAAGAGGTCTCTCTTGAAATTTCAAGTGAATGATCATGTGTTCTTAAAGATGTAAACTGCAAGAGGGATTTAGAGGTTTGATTTCAGATGGAAGTTAAGTCATAAGGTTGTAAGCCCTTCTGAGATCTTAGAGATAATAAATTTAATGACATACCATTTCACATTACCACTAACATTGACCAATATTCATGACATGTTTCATATTTCCATGTTTAGGAGATATGCATATGACCTATCTTGTATTGTAAATCACTTTAAGTTGGAGCTAGGAGAACACTTGAGTTAAGTGGAGCCATGAATGTAGGTTATGGACTATAAGAAGAAAGTGATGAGGAGTACAGTTATACCCTATGTCAAAGTGGTGTGAGGAAAGAGTAAAGACTCCACCTAAGAGTAGAGGACGAGATAAGAAGTAAGCACTCTTAACTATTTGATATTCTAGGTAAGTCGAGTTTTGGGCAACATTTATTGATTTTTATTATGATTTATTTTAATTATGACTTTATTGTTAAAGTGATGCATTTTATGGTTGATTATATTATTAAGTTTATGCAAATAGAAGGGTGGTTAAGATGTGACTAAATTAACCACATATAGAAGAGTATAATAACTAGACATATTAGTCTAATACGTTATCAAAATTAAATACTATTTGGTATTTTAAGTAAACTTTTGATAGAAATATTGGATTGAGGTAATT
>JANIHZ010000006.1:12974306-12991407 GCA_027478365.1 Erythroxylum rufum | reverse complement strand
TATATATATATATTTATGACGAAGGATTTAGTTTAGACCTGTAAATAAGAGTTATGGGGGAGGGATTGTATGTAATTGTACTTTGGTCTCTGCCTCTGCTGGCATCAGTTAAGAATATCAATCAGCAAGTCCAGTGTTTCCTTTCTCCCTCCCGTCCCGGTCATAATGTCCTCAAAATGCTGTAAATAGCACAAGGGACACTAGGCTGATGAGTCTTTTTCTTTTGAAGCCCCCCAAATATAATTAATTTTTGATTTAATTGTTGTGTCCGTCTTATACAGGCCTGATACAGAAGCATTTCTTTATTATCAATCGGCGATAATAAGATAGTAATCACATCTCAATAACTAAGACTAAAGTTTCCTTTGTGAAACATTGGATCCTATACACTACAACGATCACCCAAGAGCCCAATTGCTCCTTTGTGCTAGAATATCATGTGTTATTGCTAACTTATAAGTACTCCCAACTTTTACCGATAATTTTGACTTATGAGGTAACCTATTTTTTCAACTCCCATATCGTTGTTTTCTTTATTTTAATAATTGAATTTTATACATGAAATCCCATGTATTAATTTAACAAAACATATTCTCAACCATTCTAGTTATATTATTATACACAATGTCGATGTATAATATTAGTAGACGATTTCAGCGAGATTTTTCAAACAGTAGCATGATAGGATTAAAATAAAAGTTAGGGTTGGGTATCACTATCCCTTTGCTTGCAGAATGTTACATAGCATCATTTATCTATTGTCGACCTATAGCGTTAATTACTTTTCTGGGGGGAAAAAAAAGAGCAACCTCCTTGTTCTCCATTTTGCTAATCTCACGTAGTAAACTTACTAGATAACTGGGTCAAAACTTGATGCATATCAACTTTCAAAGTCGGCGATTGAACAGTATCAGACAAGGACACCGATACATGTACGTGGGCGTAGCATAGAAGATGAACGTTGGTTCAACTACTACCCACCAAATTGAGACCAGAAGAGACCAGACAACGCCTCGCAGGACCCATCACCCATATGATCGTTACGTATATATGTATCTATCCAATTTGCCTTGGTTTTGTAAACTTTATAGTTTGTGGATAAGGACTCGGAGAATTTTATAAGAGGACAAGAGGGGAGGGATCAGGGATGTATTAGTTGAATTGACTTTGGGTGTCCACTTTTGTGTATTAGTCTGGCCTCCACTCGGTTAGTTTTGGACTTGGAAGGACAGCCATCACCAATCCAACTCCAACCCCATACATACAGGGTGGGAGCCACACAGATCCATCCATCCATTAATGGTGGCTCGGCTCGGGGCATGTCTGTCTTTGTATGACTAGACCCCCTTCCACATGCCCACTTGCATGCCTGTTTTTAGCATGTGTCATTTTCTCTCCCGTCGTCACTAGTTGACAAGTTGAATTACGTTTTTGTTCTCGGAAACTACCTATTAGCAGGTGTCATTTTCTCTCCCGTCATCACCGGTCGACAAGTTGAATTACGTTTTTGTTCTCGGAAACTACCTACTATGCTCATACTTATTCTCGTGGTCTTAAAGTGTGTGTCTATATATAATTACATGTCGGATAGTGTCTAGTTGTTGTTGCAGAGAACCCGCCATCAAATTCAAAGAAACATGTACAGACACTGTTCTAGCCAAGAAGGTATAGATTGTATGTCTCATATGGGAACACATTCTTGGATGTGAGTTGACCAAAAGAAAGAATGCAAAGGGATATAGTGCATTGCATTTGAATGGGTTCTTTTGTTAAAAGTCTAATGAATCTAATCTACTCTTTATTCTTACCATACATTCATTGCATTTTAACGGGTTTAAACTAATAAAAATCAGTTCAAGTGCTAGCTCACCGCAGTAAAGAGATGGTGATAATATATTGCATTATATTTTCCTTACCAAAGGATATTTATGTTAATAGCTTAAAATGATATGTTGGTTAATCATCTACTAATGTAAAGATGGGACAAAAAGTTTAAAAAGAAAAAAGAGTTAAATTGCATGCTCTACGTAGCTTTACCCTTTTCCAAATCAATTATAAAAACTAAGAAGCATGCAAAAAAATAAAGAAAAAGAAAAGTGTGGAATAGGTCACGTCTCGCAGAATCTCTCATGTTGTACTAGAAAGCAGCAGCAATCCAACATTTGGTCCAATTCAACATCATTTTCACCATTTAATCTATAACTGTATATAATGTACATATCTTCATTCAGATTCGCGTCATGCTCATGTACGTGTTTATAAATCCAAGTCGAAAGAGAAAGTTAAATTTACCCTAATTTCTTCTGATATATTAAACTGCAGCCATGGAGCAAGTCTGCCAGTAAGATATTTGATTAAGATCCTCGTCTCTCTTCTTCAATGTTGACAACCTCTCTTTTAAGATGCCCTTTATATGGCGATTGAGATATGAGTATTAAATGTTAGAGGGTACAAAAAAATGGATTCTTAATTCGAGGTCAGATTTTTAAATAATAGGAGAATAGGAGTCAAATCACTGACCCCTTACCAAAACTAAATATCTAGCATATTTCCGTATTTGTAATTGGATAACACAGAGGAGGACTTGTACTGGTTTTGGATATAACTCATCTTAATGAGAAAACACACGTGTTATTCTGCCTTTGCTAAAATGCTTGTAAAGTAGTCCTATAGCATGCTACAAATTCTGCATGCACAGTCCAAGAAATTACTTATGTTTGCTTGACACTTTTTCATAATACTGCACTATTTGCTAACAAAAAAATATACCCAGACGTAAACTTCCTATCATCTGGGCATATAGCAAAATCTAAATCCTTATAACTTATGAGGTCTCTACTATTGACTTTGCTAAATGTCAATATATAATACTTAGTTTTATTAAGATATCTCAAAACTCATTTGATTGCATTTTAGTGGTCTACTCTTAAGTTAGCCGGATACTTATCCAACAGTCCAATAACAAATGCAATGTTCAGTTTATTGCACACCTAGGCATATATTAGGCTACCAACTATACTATAATAAGGTATATTCTTCATAGCCTCTCTTTCTCTGTATCAATATTTGGACATTGTGCCAAATATAATATCTCATTATGAGAGATAGGTGCTACAATAAGTTTATAATAAGCCATATTAAATCTTTGCAGCACTCTTTCAATGTATGCTCTCTACAAGAGACCCAACAAGTGTTGAGACCTATTCCGGCAGTGAATTTGAATACCTAAAAGAAAAGATACCTCACCAAGGCCATTCATGTCAAAATGCTTACAAAAGCTACTTAATCCCGTGCAGCATCATCAAATCATTTGAAGCGAGTAAGATATCATCCACATATAAAAGTAGAAAAGATAACCTTGCTCCCCCGAATCTTGTAACACAAGCATCTTTCAACTTTATTTTTCACAAAGCCAAATGAGTAATAACATCATCAAACTTTAAATACCATAGTTTGGAGGCTTGTTTTAAACGATATATGGATTTTCTCAGTTTACTAAACATGCCAACTTTATCTTGATCCAAAAATCCTTCAAGTTGTCCCATATGGACCTCTTCACAAAGGTCTCAATTCAAGAAAGTGGTTTGACATCTATCTGATGTAGCTCCATATTATAATGAGCCAGTATTACCATAATCACTCTAAATGCATACTTAGAGGATATATGAGAAAAGGTAACATTAAAGTCAATCCCTTCTCTCTAAGTGAACCCTCTAGCAACCAACTAGGCTGTAAATCATTCAACCTTACTTTAAAATTCCTTTTTTATCTCGTAAATCCATTTAAAGCTAATAGGTTTGTAGCTATGAGGTAAATCCACAAGCTTTCATACATTATTATGTTCTATGGATTGCATCTTATCCTTTATTGCATCCTACCATAAATTTGCGTGAGGTTCAAAAATAGCTTTTGTAAAAGTTACTAGATCTACTACATGTTCAATATCATAATCTTGTTCACCTAAATAGACTATGTAATCAGATAAGATAACAAGTCTTCTAATTTTAGGGGATCTTCTTAACTGAACTAGTTCAGTAGGCTCCTGTACTTCATGAACCTCAATTTGTACAAACATAGGTTCCTATACTTGTACTAGCATGACATTGTGACCTTGATCCATCTGATTATATGAGTGATGAAAATGAAATAACTTTAGTATCTACCCTTCTATTATCTGAAGGGTAAGAATGACCACCATCATCAAGATGAGATGGATCACCCTCATCATAGACATTATGCTTTAGAAACTTAGCTGTTACTATTCTAGATCCTCCATCTCGACAATAAAATATATATCCCTTAGAGTGATCAAGATATCCAACAAAATAACAATGAGTGAAACAAGAATGCAACTTATTTTCATAAGAATTATAAAAACATATCTCAACAAGGAAACCCCATGCACGAAGTTGAGTGAGGCTAGGCTTTCACTCCTTCCAGATTTTGAAATGCCTTTTTTAAATTGATTTGCTTGGGAAGTCATTAAGCATATATATAAGGTAGTCTTTATGGGTTCACCCCAAAGGTAATAAGGTAAATTAGTTATATTTTGCATTGACCTCATCATGTCATTTAAGGTACGATTCCATCTTTCAACCACACTATTTTGCTCAGTAACATAGTGAACTGAGTCACTATTCTACATGATTCTACATTTTTGGCAAAATTATATTTTTTCCTATCCTAAAACCCCATGTCTACTATAATGTTCACCTTCACGATCATATTTGATAATTTTGGTGCTCTTCCTAATTGGTTCTCAACTTCAACTTCAAAGATCTTAAATTTTTCAAGAACTTTAGACATTTCTTTAAGTAAGAACACATATCCATAATGACAATATTCATAAATAAAAGTCACAAAAATCTTGAATTACACCACTACAAGAAATAGGGCATTTAGCGACGGAAATTACCAACGGAAAACATCTGAATTTTGTTGCTAATGTAAAATAGCGACGCAAATTACCGACAGCCAACAACGTCGTTAAAATGACTGTCGGTAAATAGCGATTATTTTACCAACAGACATGAAATTCCGTCGGTAAATTAAATTCAATTTTTTAAAAAAAAAGTCTCCATCATCGTTGGGGGAAGGGGTGTTCGGGTGTTTTAAACATGATTTACCAACGGAATGTATTTTATTATACCGCCTTTAATTCCCGCATTTAAATTTTAAATTTTCCTCTGATTTTAGCGACGGAAATAAATTTTCTGTCGCTAATTTGAGTGCAATTCCCGACGGAACCTTTTATCGTGCCTAAATTTCGTCGCTAATTTTGCCAAGACGGTTTCCCTCCAATTTTAGTGACGAAAATGATAACCGTCGCTAAACAAAAATTTTTCATGTCAATTTTTGCGACGAAAATAGGTTTTCCGTCACTAATTTGCTACGCAATTACCGACCGAAACTTTTACCGTCCCTAAAGTCCGTCGCTAATTTTGCCAGGACGGTTTCCTTCCAATTTTAGCGACGGAAATGATAATCGTCGCTAAATGAAAATTTTCACGTCGAATTTAGCGACGAAAATAAGTTTTCCGTCGCTAATTTGCTGTGCTTTATTTTCCGTCGGTAGTTTTCCGTCGCTAATTCCTACTTTTCTTGTAGTGCACCATGTAACTTTATAAGGTCAACATATATCCATATGTATGAATTCTACCATCAATTTTTTCCTCCTCCCTATTTGGCTTTCTCTTTTATATGAATCCCTGCATTGTGGATGCGATATGATTAGAGGCTTTACTATCTAGCCACCAAAACTTGATGTGGCTATAGAAAGATTATGCTCATATATCATACAATTCAAGGAGTTCTTGATAGCTCTTTCTTTCTAGGTTTTATATTTCTGACATTTCAGTTACAACATCCATAGGACCTTTAGCAACACTAGATTGACCAACAACTAAATGTGGAGGAAATTTAGGTTTCTTACCTTTAAAATTACGGGACTTTATCTTTTCTTTTCCCTCAGTTACTATTAAGATCATATGAGATGATTCTTCGACTTTTCTTCTTCAGCAATTCAACAAGTGATCAGTGCATTTATGTCCCAAGATTTATCCTGAGAACTATATTTGGTAACCAGAATACGAAACTCTAATGGAAGTGTATTGTGAACTATACAAGCTTTAGGAATATAATTATTTAACTCCTTTAGCTTAATCTAAAGGTGGACCATCCTAATTATGTACTCCCTCTCCCATTGCTCCTGTGTATCTTATAAAGTATAATTCCTTTAAAAAGATACCTATTTTAGCATTGGAAGATACCTTATATCTTTGTGAGACGTTATTGAGGAAATCCCTTGCTATGTTCATTTTTGGAAGTCCACTTAGTCAATGGTTTGGTATAGATCTCTTTAGAACAAATGACATATCCTATTTGATCTTTTCCAAGCTACATATGCTGCTTTCTCATTCTTTGGGTTGATAGATATAGGTGCTGGTGACCTATCATTGAACATGACCATGCTAATATATGTCATCTCCGGTGCAATTTCACATCTTGCTTCCATTTCTTAAAATTTAAACCAATGAGGGTTTCAATTATGACACTATTATTATTTACAGAGAAGGTAATTTTAAAATTGATAACATAAATAGTTAGCACAAATATCATAATCTTGTTCACCTAAATAGACTATATAATCAGATAATATCATTTTTTTTTTGCATTAGACTTCAGTTCATCTAATCAGATCTTTTATTGAGCTCTTTTATTATCTTTAATCTGAATCAAAAATAGTTTTCTTAACCTTAATTATATAAAAGACATGTAATTAATAATTGTCTAATTAAAAATCACTATCACATAATTGAGTTTTTATTGTAGATTTAATCAGCATTTCAATTACCAAAGATTTGACTGTTAGGGGCTTATTTCAAAAGGCATCGCTGTCTTTGTTGGCTAACGCCTTACACTCTATGCAATTATTATCACCTATCTATTTATGAATTGATGACGAAAGGTTATGTAAAATATTCAATTGTATATGGAAATTAAACTCCGAATGTTTTAATTGGTTGGAGGGACTCCAAATTAAGAGATCATTTTGATTTATCTTGCTAGTGATTTTTAGTTACTAAGATGTGTAAAATTGTTTTACTGTTTGATCATAACTCCTATAAAGAGACATCGAGATTATAATACCAATATCAAATATTGCTCTCTTAATCTACTTTACCAATTGAAGAGAAAAGATAACGGGAATTCTTGAAATATGCGTCAACTTTTGCGTGTATTTCATTACTTGGAATAATTACTCGTGTTTGAATTCATTCAATGGCACTTTACATAGGTTTGGTCATGATTCAAGTCTTAATTAAGTGGTTATATTTGAAAGTTGGATTAATGGCCCCTCGTCCATTCATCCTTATAAGAAAATCAGAAGGAGAAGCATGGCTCACAAACCCCATTACTTTATTAGGCATTGTTGTATACTTGTTTTTTTTTTTTTTTGGATGAAAGTTCATTATGTTCTTTCCAACAATTATTGATTTGGATTGAACTCTAATCATCCGTTTTCCTTTCATGAATGAAAGTAAGAATTCTGCTCCACAATATGATTTTTTTTCATTCAAATGTCTTTTGGGTTCATCCGCCAATCTCTGCAAGACTCGTTGCTGGAACAAATAAAGATAATTAAATGGGGTGTAGAGGGAAAGTGTGAAGAGTGTAGGCAACTGAGGATGGGTCGAGTATGGGAATGCAACTAGTAGGGACGGGTGGGTCATAGTCAGGCCAGTTATTTCCCATTTTGGAAAGTCTCTGGTCAGTTTTGGACAAACCCACCTTTTGACATTATTTCTATCCCAATCCTTCAGGCCATTTATTTCCCATTTTGGAAAGTCTCTGGTCAGTTTTGGACAAACCCACCTTTTGACATTATTTTCTAAAGGATTAGGTTAGGAATAATGTCAAAAGGATAGAGTAGGTTGGGACTTTCCAAAATGGGAAATAATATATATATATATATGTTTTAAGTTTTAACTTATTTTATTTACAGGTTATAGCATATCAGGTAGGGAAATGAGAAATGTAATAGTTTTCTGGTCAAATTTAGAGAGAAGATAAGATTACATAAATGAAGGCCACCAACAAATTAGTTTAAAAATACTTCCAATTTTATTGGAGGTGCATAAAGTGAAAAATTAACCCTATCTTCTGAAAGGAAAGGACTGTCACACAAGTTTGTAATAATTGAGAAAGAGAGATGATTCTAAAAATAATACCAATGCAGAATTGTAGACCCAAATAAAGATCAATTAGGCATTAGTTACCAAGTTGCCTGTTCAAATCGTTTGAAATATAGACATTAAACGACGTCGTTTTTAACTGGCATTAGATGATCGATGTTGCCTGGCTCAAATCGTTTGAAGTATAAATGGGCACCAGATTCTCAAACATTAAATCAAGGTTGGAACAAAGTTTTGGGTAAAGATGCATTAATTGCCAAGTTGTCTCGTCACTCTTCACCATACATTTCATTATCAACTATCGTAAGCTAAAAGCAGCAGTAAAGATTGTCCTCTTATTATTGGTCATCAAAACAGCTACAGATATTAGCTCTTATTATAGTATATATCCACGCATGAGACAAGAAACTTATGGGATATGTATCCCGCTGCTTTTTTCTTTTTTATTAGTTTCTGATAAGTTTTAAGAGGGTCTTACTTACAGACAAATACCTTTAAACTATTCACACTCACACATTCAAATTTTTTGCTACTTCTTTTCTTTTGCCCGTCACGGAAAAAAAAAGCTAAATATTTATCCGTTACAGTAAAAAAAAGGCTAAATAAGTAAATAACAAACCAAGTAGAGGAAAAAGAGACGAAACAAACTCTGCATCTGGGTTGGATCAAAAGATCTAACAAAGGTATAGGTATTGGTATTGGTAATTGGCATTGGCATTGGTAATTTACACACTTCTAGTACGCGCAACCTCGGGAAGTACTTAGGTGTCACTTTTTTTCATGAGCGTACCACACGACGTACTTACCAGCATATTTTGGACTCGGCCCAACGGAAGCTCTCTGGATGGAAGGCCAAGACCCTTTCTCTTGCCGGGCGTGTGACCCTAACCTAATCTGTTCTTCCTGCCCTCCCCCTTTACGCTATGCAAACGGTGCGGCTCCCTCGATAGCTTTGCGATGAGCTGGAGCGTACCATGCGCCAATTTATCTGGGGGGCTTCCGCTGACCATCGGACCCTGCATCTTGTTAAATGGGACGAAGTGTGTAAACCCAAACACGAAGGGGGCCTTGGCCTCAAACGTATCCGCATCTCAAATGATGCTCTTTTGACAAAGCTTGGGTAGGCTTTAATCCACCGGCCCACCGCGCTCTAGGTCAAACTTCTTCATGCAAAGTATCGTCTGCCTCTAGACCATCTCCCCCTCACCCTTGATAGGGCAGGGGCTTCACCCACTTGGCGAGGTATCGCAGCTACCTGGCCTATCGTGTGACAAGGCTTACAGTGGACTTTGGGTAGCGGGCGTAAAATCTTACTCTGGTTGGATAATTGGTTGCCTCAATGGGAACCTCTAGTCTGGATCGCGAGCTCTCCCCATCCGACCCATATGTTTTATGCCAAAGTTTCCGACTATACTACAGAGGAGGGTAGCTGGCAATGGCACTTATTTCAATAGTACCTCCCCTCCGTGGTCTGCCTAGATTTGGTCGATTCCCAACCTACCTTGGCGACCGCAAGGGAGGATACTCCCAAGTGGGGGCCTACTCCGCACAGGAGATTTACGACGGCGTCAAAGTATGACTTTATTGCAGGCCACTCCTCACCTGCCCCTAGCCGAAAGTGGGAGATTGTCTAGAAATGAGCGGAGCCCCAACGAATTCGGTCATTCTTGTCATCCTGTGGTTGCTTCTAAAGCAAAAACTTATGACTAACCACCAAAGAGAAGGCAACCAGTGTACCTTCGCTAGTCCTGATCTACATCTCCTTCCAGAGCCTCCAACTATAGTCTAGACCTACTTGCAATGTGATCTTCACGACTTTTTGTATCGCAGACAATGCGTTAGGGCAATTGTGTTTTCTTTTCCGTTGTTAAAAAAAAAAAAGGGCATACTGCAAAAGAAAGAAGCGGAAAGCACATCCCTGACCCTAGACCACGTTGTTGTTTTCATCCAAATCAAGAAGTAACGTGCGCAAAGGCATAATCATCAATCACACATCCAAAAGCATTTTATCTTGCATCACAGCAGCAGAGACGGAGAGCATTTGCCTTGTTAGCTAAGCTATACCTACCGTTCATCTGCTAGCTCAGCTGAACCTTTTGCAGACATGTCATGTCCATTCTCAGTCTCAAACTTCAAAGCAGAGTAAAAGCCCATCGTCAAGACAAATAAAGATTTTCACGTGCAGGGTTCTCATTCCCCGTTAATGAAACCACAACAACCAAATCACCTATTTCCCAGTCAATAATCAACACATATGATTTTTTTTTTCCTTATTCGGATACATATTCTCTAATATCTAAGTAAATAGTGGTACAAACGTACATGTAAATGAAGAATATCACAAAGAGGAAAGAAAATCCTACCGCCATCACCACTGATCAAACCTAGCTACCAAAGAACACCAACTCCAAGCCCGATATTAAACAACAGCTTCTTATAACAATGACTAAAAACTGCCACCTACAACTTTTTTCTTTTGTATCTTAGAAAAGCATTAATACTCTCCCGTCGTCGTCAGTAAGGCGGCGGTGGCCTAGCAATAGGTGCCCAGATAACATCAGAAGGCAAATGACAACTATACATGCCCATTCCACACGATTCTCCTCCGCTCGCCACTTGTCCACTCTCGCCGCCCCCACCTTGCCCTGAAACTGCAGGGGACTGCCCCTCTCCGCCGGCAGTGCCGGACTCATCAACTTCAGAAGTCAAACGATGATAACTGGGATTATTAAACGACGCCGCTATTACAAAAACAGTACCAGCCGCCACTAAACTTCCAGCTACAATACCACCAACGATCTGCCCTTGTGGTCCGGCGAGAGAGATAGTAAAAGTATTCGGTACCGGGTAGGGCGAAGCCAAACACGTTGCGTTTATCGATAGTATGTCGAAACGGCCGTAAAACCTTATGGTGGCTCCAGGTGTTCCGGATGGTTGACGTAAGGTGACGTTGGCAACAGTGCCTGAGCCAGTGAGCACGCAGATTCCGATGTTTTTACGGCGACAGAACTGTGAGATTGCTTCTAATATATCGCTTCCATCAGGGACTTCGAGAATGTAAGGACTCATGACGGGTTGGGGCTCGCGGGTTAGGATGAGGGGTGGTTTGGGTCTGTTCTTTGAACCTGGCGGTCTACCTCTAGGTCGGCGAACTACTTCGATGGTGGCACCGTCTTTGTTGACGGTGGTGTTGGGTTCGTTGGGTCCGTGGTGTTCGGTGGTCGGAGAAGCGGTGGTGGTGTTGCGGGGTTCGTCATCGCCAGAGTCGCGAGAGAGTTGAAAGTGTTGAGAGAGAGGCAGGTTTTGGTGAGGTGGGAGCTTGGAGAACATGTTAAGGGTTTCATGATTTGGACGGTGGTGTTGCTGTGGTTGTTGTAGTAGTACATATTGGCCTTTCATGCTTTTGCCTTTTTTTCCTTTTCTGGAATGGGATCTTTAACCTTATTTTATTAGGTTTGGAGTGCGTAATATAAAGAAGAATAGGGAGGAAAGGAGGGAAGGAAGGACACACGAAGCTAGTGAATAGGGACAGACAGGGGAAGTAGCGCTGGGATTGGTATTTATTGTTGATTAATAATAACAATACAGTGAGAGGCATAAAGTAAGAGACGAGGGTAACCTGCACGGGTAGCTCAGCTGATTTTTCGGGAAGATAATTGAGTCTAAAATTTTTGGTTCGGATTGCCTTCTCGAGAGATTTGCTAAGATTAAACCGCGTTTCAATCCTCCACTAATAATCGGTCTGTGACTGAAGACCTTTAAAATTAGGGATTCAACTTTTGAGTTCAAAGAGATGAGGCGAATGCGAGTAGTCTGACTGACTTCTCTTGTGTTGTGTTGTTATTTAATAACAGGTGATGTTTGAAACCAAGTGAAGACAAGATTCATGGCTCCGCTCGCTGGTTGGGGAGGCAAAAGTAGACCCCGCGACTGTCTATCTGTGTGCGCGAAGAAGGTGGACATGGGTTCAACTGTTCAATAAGAAAGAGGAATGCAACCACCGAACACCGAATTTCAGTGGGAAGAGATTGGTCTCTGCTTAAGCAGAGTTAGGAGTTTGACTTCTGCTTGTATATACAGTAGTGTTAAATACTTTGGTGATAATGCTAAACTGTCTTGAGAGTGGTAACAGACACTCTGAGCCCACCCAAAACACACTCAGAAGTCAGAAGTAAAAAAAAAAAAGAAAGAGGAATGCAGGGCCGTTTCGGTTAGTCAAATCCATGTAGGAGAAGTATTGGCATTGAAAAGATAGGCTGATACTTGATCGTTTGAATGTGGTCATTCAAACTTAATCCATGACCTCAATTACTTTGACACAAGGTTTCGTAAAGGTTATAATATTTAAGACTTTTTAAAAGATAGATATAATTATTTTATTTATAAATTAGATTCTAAAAATCTAAATTTATTCCAAATAATTCATATATATATATTTTTTAGAAAATAAGAAGTTACGTTATAATTATGTGTTGAACAGTTTCAAATCTTCGAGTTAAAGAGCCTATTATACTTTCGTACCTGTATCTTTAGTTTTATGACTGTAGTTTTACCAAATTTTCATAGAATCTTTTAATGAGCATTTAGATTCAACCTTAGGGTAAGTTAACTACCTTTGATGACTCTTTAGCAAAGTCCAATATGGTCTTAGCTGGTTTCCTATTTTAAGGCGTATATTAAAGCTTCAGGAGAGAGTAAGGTTTTAAATAAAAATTATGAACTGTATTTGTAGAAAGGAAAATTTTATTTTATAGGAGAAGAGATTATAAAGATGAGAAGTACATTTTTTACCACCCTAGGGGTTTTATTTATACAAGGGGACTTGAAGTCTAGATTCTAACTTAAAAACATTATATCATATAAGTTTTTCAAATAGTAGATTATATCTTTATTGATAGTGAATTTTCTTTTATCTAAGTGTTTGGATATATTTTCAGGTTATCTTTTTATCTTTATGGCTCAGAATCATTACTATATGTGATACTCATGTGCTTCAGTTTTATCTTTTCCTTTATAAGTATTCCAACCACTTGTATACGAAAGAAAAATATTTTCAATGGGATGGTGTACCTTTACCCTTTCACAACGGTTAGTTTCCAAAACAACCTAGAAAGAGAGTACAAGAAAAATCTACCAGTTTGTTGAAAAAAATATGGACAGAAGAACAAAAAGTGGAAACAAAGTGATGCAACCAGCCGTCACAATGGAGTTCCACATCTTATACATTAACCTAACAAGCTACATATGTCAAGTGGTCCAATTACAACGCAACAAGCTTCAAGGCTTAAACAAGCAATGCAAGCTTTTGTTCAAGCCCAAATCACAAGTCAAGTACATGAGGAGGCTGAAACATCCATGTAGAAACACCAAGGCATGCCCAAGCTTGTAACTTTGTTAGAGGAGGCGTTGGAAGAGGCTAGTACTTAGACATTTTGGGAAACAAGCTCAAGTCTTGTTTGGGAAACATTTTTTGATAATTTGGGCTTGTTATTTATTATCTCTTATTTTAGTCGTAAGGACTTGTCTATGGGTTGTTCTTTTAGTTAGTAGCATGTGCTTTCATTAAAAGTCAATTGATCTTAGGTTTTTTTAGCTTGGTTTGTTATGAACCAAGTGTGTGGGCCTATTAAAGTGTTTAACAAGGCCCATACACCTCTCTTTGTTTGTTTAAGTTACTTTGAGACTTATTTATTTTAATGTGTTTAGCCCATTCCTAAAAGGACTTGGATCAGATTATGTTCAATGGGCTAGATACTCCTAGATTTGATAGGATTAGCCTGGTTTTCATTAAATGGGCCTGTAAACCCATTCCTACTAGGGTTAGGACTTAGTCAAGGGTATTTATACCTTATTATATCCTTGTAACCTCAGATTTGATGATTAATAAAATTTCAGAATTGAATTCTTCAAGTGAGGCGTGAATGTCTTCACAGTTACTTCAAGAAATTGATTTGCATCAATAAGTAAGTACTTGCAACGTAAATTGATTTATGATTTCTTTGGGATTGGGTCTCAAACTTATGATTTGGGATTTGATCTAGCATGTTCTTAGAATAGAAAGTCAGGGTTTTGATTCAATAGGATTAGGAGGTTTCAAGAACCTTGTTTTCTCGAGGTTTTCGTATCAACTCTCTTTTGGAATTGACTATATTATTCTAAGTCTAAAGCTTTTCATTTATGTATGAATGATTTAGATAGGCATGCTAGATTATTCATATATGGATTTATTGCCAAAATCTAGATTGCAATTTGTTATTATTGTAAATCTCTTTCATATGTGGTAAACTAATGGTCGTGTATCATTAGAGATAACAAAAAATAGGTTAAATGAATTGAGCTTATGTGGTTATTGCTTAGATTAACCTGTTTTCCTATTCCATAATGCTACTGTCATACTAAATTTCGATAGCTTATTCTGGGTTATTTGAACCTAATTAAAAAGCTTGTTTTAATTAGATATAAGGGAAACTAGGGTTAAAAGAGCTTATTGTTAATCTACTATTAGTAGTTTCCAAAATAAGTAAAAGAATAATATGATGATTGATTGTATACATTCAAGTGAAGGTCGAGGTTGAACCATGAACTGGATTCAAAACCCATTGACTAATCCTTGCAATTTTATATTATCTGATTTAATTTGTCTTTCATAAATTAGTTTAATTTTATTACATCAATTGAATTCAACCAAAATTGCCTAGTCCTATACACCGATTCATTCATATCATATATTCTCTATGGATATGATCCTTTCTTACCACTACTACAAATTGAGTTATACAAAGTTAGATATTACTTTCTGGTGCGTTTGACACGTAACTATTTTCTATTATTATAAACTAAATTTGTTTAATGCCTAGTAGGATAAACCTTAAGATGGACATTGTAATTGATTCTTTATTTAATTTAATTTGATTATTGATTAATTGATATTCAATTATGTGTTTTGATTAGTTCTTAAATTAATATATCTAGGTTATTGATTCATGTATAATTTCATGCCATTAAGATTGAACAATCCTTTTGTATAAATATATCTACCTAACTAAAAGGAGTTGTATGCAAACTAAAGGTGCGTCGACATAAATCATTTCGATTAAGGTCAAAACTTATAGTGAAATTCACAAATTAATTAATGCAATCTTAGGAGTTTTAACTAAAAAGATGGTCTAATGATCGTTAATTAAATTATGTGATAAAGGGTCAATAACTTAAGAAATATAATTGGATTCATTACCTAGGTAATGTTTATTTGAATTGGTCAATTCTCTTATGATCTATGTTCTTAGTTATTCCTTATCTCAACTTTTAATTTAGTTTTATTATTTTAATCAAACCATTACTTTAATTTTTGGTTAGATAACAGAAAAGTGGCAATTACTAGTACTTGAAATCTCTATAAGATCAACACTCAGTATTCACAATTACTACACTTGTTGGATACCCCACCCTCGCGAGTCACGGGCTCGATGTCTTAAGTGACATCTGAATGCATATCCCATAAGGGTAGCGTGCCCCTACTAGGACAAACACCAAAACAGCTCACTGAACTTATTCCAATGAACTCTCTTTAACCATCATCAATTCCTCTTCTTGCTCTGATACCATAAGTGTTAGGTCCCGTTTCTGAAACCCAACTTTGGATCATACTCACTTCTCCTATTTCTGAACATATTTTGAGAAACCTTAAATTGGAATTTCATTTTGACTTATTTCGAACATTTGTGGCTCTATGTCTCTAGTTTATTTTGAGACAAGAATCATCACATTTGGAGATCCCATAACAAAGTTATGGCTGAATGACTCGAACAGGGTCTTGACCTCAATCATATTGCACCTATCTTGGGGAAATTAGCATAACTGTCATATGGGATATCAAATTAAGATCATCTTAGGACGCCTTGATAGAAGAATTTGAGATCTACAACTTTCATGAAAACCTCAAAGACAGATTCTATCGTCTGAAGGGTCAAAAATGGAGCAAACAATAGTAAGAAGCAAACAAAGCAAAAATAGACGATAGCAAAAAGCAGATGAAGAAAAAAGCAGATGATAGCAAGAAGCAGACGAAACAAAAAGTAGATGAATCAGAGTCATCTTACGACAAAGCAAAGTCAACTTAAGACGATGCAATTCTTAAGACGAAGTGTAGTCAACTTAAGACAAAACAAAGTCAACTTAAGACGATGCAACTCTTAAGACGAAGCAAAGTCAACTTAAGATGATGCAACTCTTAAGACAAAGCGGAGTCAACTTAAGACGATGCAACTTTTAAGACAAAGCGGAGTCAACTTAAGACGATGTAGCTATTAAGATGAAGCGGAGTCAACTTAAGACGATATGACGTCATCACAGATGATACGTCTCTACAGACGATACATCCTTATAGACGATATGACGTCATCACAGACGATACATCCTTACTGATGATACATCCTTACAGACGATGCATCCTTACAGACGATATAACTTCATCACAGATAATACGTCTCTGCAGATGATACCACTTGATACTCCTAAGTATCTCCCCTTCTAAGGACCATAACTTTGAACTCCGATGTCCAAAAATTGCCTACTATAAACTGTTGGAAAGCTAGAAGAAAGACCTACAACTTTTTACAAGGCACATTTGCCTAAATCAGTCTAGGTTAATCCCAGTCTTCCCCTGACATCTGAACATTAACTTTTTCCTTATGCAAACTTTAAAAATACAATGTATAAACTTGAGAGGAAGTCATGATCAAAAATGCAATATTATTCCATTTGCATCAAAAGATAAGAGTTTAACAAAGCTTTAGTGGGCATTTCAAGCCGCAAATACATTAACATCTTAAAATCCCAAAATACAAAAGATACATGAATCATGAGTTGCTCAAAATGCAACTAAAGCCTTGCTTTACAAGATTTGC
>JANIHZ010000006.1:12910626-12925840 GCA_027478365.1 Erythroxylum rufum | reverse complement strand
ACTTTTTTATCCAACTATTTTATATATGAAACACTTGTCAAATGAGCAATATAATATAATATTTTGGGTTGAATTAATTCATTCACACCAATATGATATTTTTCATAGGTTAAAATATATGAATCAATATGGGTACCATTTATTTCTCTGATAAAATCTTACAAAATAAAATTATACTATTCAAATGGTCAATTAAATATAAACATATAATCAAAATAGTAATAAAGCATATGAATATACCTAACAATATGAACAATATTATGAATTATCTTGAATCTCTAGTGGTATATTAGCAAACGATGATGGAGTAATGAATCTTTTTACAAGACGATGAGCTGAATATAAGAATTTGTAAAAAATACTTTAAAATTGGCTAGGTTAAGTGTTGATAATGCTTTGCATTGACTATAGTTGTCTCATTATTGCCTACTATCATTAAGAAAATTACAGCTTGTTCCTTCATGACCAAATGACTAGTTGACTTTAAGCTTCCTAAACTTTTCAACTCATTGTATAAACTCAAGAATATTGTCTTTCTTATACTTAAATTCTTATAAATCCTTATATGATTCTCATTTAAAAGTTTTTGTATCCAATCATTACCTATTAGAACATAAATTCTATATGATTGCTTGTGTAAATATTTATATTCTTCCATGATTAGAGAAATTAGAACTATCTTGATCATTTCACCATCTAAATTTGATTTAAAATTTGATAAGTAAGCCATGTCTCTATAATACCAAAATTAATAATTAATAAAATATTTAAAATATAATACTAAAACTATTCTCAAACAACAAAACATCTAACATAAATTTAAGAAGTTTATATCAAATATTCGGTCAGAAGGTTCATACAAAGTATACACTTACGATGTCTAAGATATGGAATAGTTATTAATATAAAAATGCCTAAATAAAATAGTTCAATACTCAGTAATATGAAAATATAACTAAAGAGATTAAAAAATGCCTTGTAAAGCAGAGAATTATATAAAGTCTTCACTATTTCTTTTATATTGTGTATCATTTACATCCAAATCATGCAAGAACTTCAAGCATTCATTTATTGTATTAATCCCTTGATTAATTTACGAAGCTTCAAATTCATCATCTCGAGTGGATGATGTTGCTAGCTTTTTTTGTTGATTAAATTATTTTTTCCAATTGTTTACCAATTGTATCTAAGAAATTTTTTGAATGTTAGAGTATATGATTTTTGCTTTCTTCTTCTTAGAAAGAAAACTTGTAACTTGATCTTTTTTAATTGAATGAAGAAAATTCATCAACTTAAATTCTATGTTCGTCTTCTACACTATTTTATAGAGATTCTAGTTGATGGATATGCATACAAATTGGTTATAGTAGTATTTCAAAAAATCTGACACAAGTATGAGAATTCTTGCATCCTTTCTCTTGAATATGTAAGTCATTTTATTCGCCTATAACAATAAAAATTGTATGCGAGAAAAATAAATAAAGGATACATTAATATGCAAAGCAATATTTTACCTTAAATAAAAGTTTCCAATATCCATTTATAGCATTAAGTTTATCGGTAAAGGAATTGTAACTAATTCTTATTTCTTTGAGTAAATTATTAAAATTCTTTAATCTAACTCATTCCATTATACTTGTTCTTTAACTAGACATCAATATACTATTTATTAAAATTTCTTTAAAGACATGTCTTTTTAACTTTTTTTTAACTTAATTTGAAAAAGGTAGTAGTTGTTTGATTTTTCTTCTTCAATTCTTTAAATATTAATGAGTTAAAATGCATCTTAATTGTATAACTACGTATCACATCATTTTCATTTATTTTCGCCCAATTATTTGAATCATTCATGTTGTCCATAGCTTTCAGCACTAAAGTAATTAAATATGAGTGACAATAGAAAGAAAATTGTCTCATGCAATAGTTTAGAAAATCACTCATCCGTTGAAGTACAAAGAAATATCACAACAAACAAGCACTAAACATGATTCATCAGTTCATTCAAAACTAGCAAACGCAGGTTATAGAGTTAAACTATATTGAGACAACACCATTAATGTCATTAATTTGTATACTTTTTCTTTTAGGATTCTTTCTTATAGATAGTTTACTTTTAACATGTACTTGAAATTAAGGTGATAAGCTTTAATTTCTATATTCTTCTCATTTGAGTAAGTAATCAATTTCTCAAGTTTATGTGTTATTTTTTTATTTATGATGGAATAAGAGTTCGAAATACTTTTAAGGTACGAATTAAAAAGGCCAAGAAAGGGATGTTTTTACTTTTTACAACGAAAAATGTGAAAATTTCCAAAAAGTTATGATCAATTCTAGTTACTGTCGTAATTTTGAAATTACCTCACTTACTGTTTGACATGATTAGAGACAAGTGTAATTGAGATGAAATCAATCTCCTAAAAGACAACCTCCTACTTATTTCCTAAGCCTATATTTCAAGTGTTCATTGAGCTGGACAATCGGTGGTATTCACAAGTATGTGCCGCTAGTTTTTTAACATTCGTTGTTTAACTAAAAGATTTGTAATTACATTCACATCATACACTCTCAAGGGAAATAGAAGGTCAAGATGCGTGCGGTTAGATACAGAAATCGAAATATGTGATGGAGCCAATGACACTTTTCTGTAAACATGACAATGTGAAGTTGTATCCTTTCCATATTATTAAACAAGATCTTTCCATAACAGACGAATTTCAGTTTAATATTGGAATAAGTGTTTAAGATCTAAATATTATAGTCCAATATGTCAAATTCAAATCTCAAAAATCAATGCCTATCATTTGTTTAGTGATATATGTTCACCAGTTTCAAACACAAAGACTGATGTCTGTCACCCAGCATATATAGCAGGTCATTTCCAAAATGTTGCACAAACTCAAAACTTAAAAGCACTTGCCTAATTCAGTTTTTAAAAGTAGAGAAGGGAAAAATCATCTGAAAGTATTAATAAAGCAAACTTTATTTTAAATCAATAACAAACAACAACCATTCAAATTATCCATGGAAATTAGCTATTTACAATTAAATGACAATCATATATTAAACTGATGAAACTTGCTAAATATATACTATGATTGCCATAATTTGTTAAAAAATGCACCCAAAACTATAGTAAAACCAATTATTAAATATGAATTCAGCAATTTACACTTAAGTGACAGAGATGAAAGAGCACAGGAAGTGACAAAAAGGATTTTGAAATTACGAGCACATCACACTAGCTCGTTTGTGTTGAATTACGATCCAACAGCAACAATTACGTAATGAGCACAAACAAAGAAAAGTGATGAAAAATCAAGTTCAAGATGACCTAGACTATTCAGTCGAGTTAATGGTGAAGTAAAAACTGAGTCAAAAACAAAGACAGATAAAAAAGAAAGAATAAAATAAAGCCTTGAGCTTTATGTCTTCCTCAATTCTCTCTTTTTCCTTTTTCTTTTAGTCTTTATCTTATACTTCTTCTCAGCATTACTTAATATACACGTTTCTTTCTCCGTTCCACTAATCACTAGAGATAAAAAGAAAAATACAAAAAGATCAGCAACCAAGCTCACAACGAACATAAAGATTGGAAGGCCTATTCAATAAGCTCTAGATTCTCCAATTGTGTCGCAACTAAGAGCTTAAGATAGCCTCTTTAATAATAAAAAATAAGGTTTTTAAATTTACATATTTATATATTGTTAATTTATTAAAGTCTTTTTTTACTTTATTCAAAGCCTATAAAACGTTAGAAATGCCCTTGTGAATCCTAACATTAGTAGTGTACAAGAACAATCTAATTAAGTGCCGTTATAGGAGCTTAATTCTTAGCGTGTAATCTAATTAAGTGCCGTTATAACGCTACAAGTAGAAAATATATTTCGTTGCCTTTACAACTTACAGATATGATCGTCAAAGGCACTTGACGTCAAGTGGGAGAAAGAATCAAGGAAAAAAAAATAGTACCTGCAGAAACAAGAAGACAAAGATTCCTAGCTACTTGTCAGTTGTCATAATGCATAAATGTAGGTTAATACACCAGGAACCTGAACTGGGACTCTTGTAGTCACATCAACATAAAAGAGGTTTAAAAAGTTGATGAATTTTGATAGCCTTAGAAAATTAACTTAACCATAATTTATAAAGCTTTTCTGGATGCACCGCACAAAAAATGACACATATAAGCATCAACAACTGTAACAGAAGAGCAGTATGTAGCTCCCATTCGACCTGACGTTTAACCTTTTCTTTTTAATATTTCTGTAGGTGAAAGACACGTGTTGAAGGGCATGTCCAGTAACCAAGTGCGAGATTACAGATCGAAGGCTGTTCAGACGAGACTTCAAAGGTTTCAGCATCTCAATTGTTTATTAATTATGTTTAAAAATATACTTTTACGTATTCTTCCTGGGCGTCTTTCAGTTTTCTGAATGGCTGTGCCAATAATTGTTCACTATTTTCAGATTCCTTCAATGTATGAGCTAAAATAAATAAATAAAATACTCTGTTAATGTAAGTAATGCTAAAAGACTACGTTTCTATGAATAATATCTTATGGACCAATAATGAGCATCTTGCAACGACGGCGATTCAACATGAAATCAATGATGGAACATTGTGTCTTTTAACACGACTCTTCAAACTATATAACTGAGGATTGCAATAATTGTTAGTTGCAAACCTTTTAAGGCTCTATCTTTTGGTAAATGATATATATGGTTATGTTTGCTTATTGTTCTTGTTCTAGAATGTTTAATCTTTGCAAGTCAAGGTGTAACCAACACCTAACACCGGGATGCAATCACTGCCAGCTTTATATTATTTCTTTTCTTAAACATAAGATGAGTCTAATGTTAGTTTATGATCAACTTTGATATCGGTCTTATTATGCTTCTTAGTTTCTCAGACCTTCACGAATGATAGGCACCTATTATCTCAATAAGTTTAACATTTATTATGTTTTGCTCCACTAATTTCTCCACTTTTTCACATGTTCGAGTTAGAATTAGCTCCTAAACTCTTCTATAAAGTTATTGACCATCATTTTATCTTCTAAATGACCCTAAAATATCATCGATCAGGAAACTATGAAGAAATTTGCACTATATCTGGTGTTATCTCCTCAAATTCACCAACTTCAAGACAATGAACTAAACATAGAAAAATATAATCAAATTCATATAAAACACATTATAAAGATGTAAAAAACTAAGTAAATTAACCCCAAATAACATATAAAATATTGACCTATCAAAATATAATAATAAATTTTGTTAAAATTTTACTTATTATTCATGGTAATCAAATAATCAAACATAATGCACTAAATAAAAATATGCTTACTTGTGACTTAGGCATTTGGCTCATATTTCCAAAGAAAGATTGAAAAGATTACTAAAAAAATGAGATACTTCTAAATTTATATTTTATTGATCTAAGAGTATATGTAGATTGCATTAAAGGAAAGCAAACTAAATATAATAATAAAGGAGCCACAAGAAATACTCGACTTCTTGAGATTATACACACTAATGTTTGCAAACCCTTTAAAGCTCTATCTTTTGATAAAAAATGTTTCATTACTTTTATTAGAGACTTCTCACAATATGGTTATATTTATTTGCTTAAGAAAAATTTCATGCAGTGGAATACCCTTTAGATATACATAATTGAGGTTGAAAGACAATTAAACAAAAAGATGCAAAAGTATAAGATTTGATCGAGGAGATGAATACTATGTGAAATATGTTGAGTTAAGAGAATCTACATGTCCATTTGCAAAGTTCGTTGAAAGATATGGTGCATATGTATAATATACATATGCTAGGCACACCTTAACGAAATAGTGTGGCAAGAAAGTATAATAGAACATTGATAGATATGGTTAGGAGTATATAGTGTAACTCCTCATTACCTATATCTTTATGGAAGTGTGCCCTTAAAACTGCTATGTATTTATTGAACATAGTCCCTAGTAAGTTAGTTCTAAAAACTCCTTTTAAACTGTGAACTAGAAGAAGACGTAGTTTGAGACATTTGCATATCTGGGTTGCCCAATAAAATCAAGGATCAATAATCCTCATAAAAGGAAATTAGATTCTCGAAAGATTAATGGTTACATAATAAGTTTTACCTAAAGAAATATAAAGGATTTAGGTTTTATGGTGCAAATTATAGTCCTAGAATCATGGAAAATTGAAATGCTAAATTCATTAAGAATGGTGAAGTTAGTGGGAGTAATGAATGAAAAAATATGGATATAAAGTAAGAGTAAGTGTTTCTTTATCCATAAAGGCTTCTTAATCTATTTTTTTCTTCCAAATATTGTTATACTAATTAATGAATATATAAATAATATTGAACACTATTAAGGAAACATATATTACTCTAAGTGTTGTTCTAGTAATTGATGAAAATGTAAATAAAATTTAATAATATTTAAATAAAAGGCACACCCGTAAGGTAATAACTCACAATTACTTGTTATACATGAACCACGAGAAATAATACCTTTGAGAAGATTTCAAAGAGAAAGAAAGTCAATCATTTCAAATAATAATGTGATTTATTTACATGACTCAAATGTTGATACTGGAATTAATAAGGAGTTAGTTTCATTTTGACAAGTCGTAGAATGCGCAAAGTTTGAAAATTTGGTTGATTCCATGAAAGATGAATTAAAATTTATAAAAGATAATAAAGTTTGGGATCTTGTTAAATTGTCAAATGGTTCTAAGCGTTTTAGGTGTAAATAGGTTTTTTTAATACTAATCATAACTCAAATGGTAATGTTGAACAATGTACGATCAAACTTATTACCTAGGGTTATACGTAAAAGGGAGGTATTAATTATAAAGAGAGATTTTCACTTGTTTCAAAGAAAGACACATTAAGGATTATCATGAAATAGGTGGCTCAATACGATTTGAAGTTACATTAAATGGATGTGAAAACAATATTCTTAATGAGAACCTTGCAGAGGAATTATTTATAGACAATCTTGAAGGTTTCTTAAACAAAAGTTAAATGATGTGTAAACTTAAGAAATCAATATATAGACTTAAAGAAGCTTCTCAATAATGACATCTTATGCTATAATGTCTCTCAGTTTTTAAGAAAATACTATTTATCAATGTATATACCAAAGGATCAATAGAAGTAAGATTATTTTCTTAGTTCCATATGTTGATTATATTTTACTTGTTGCTAATGATTTGTGCATATTACATATGACAAAAGTCTTTCTTTTTAAGGGTTTCAAAATGAAAGATATGGAAGAGTCAACTTGTGTGATAGAAATTGCAATTTTCTATGATAAATCATAAGGATTATTGGAATTGTCTTAGAAAGGTTATTTCGAAATTTTTTTAAAGAGATTTAAGTGTTTAACATAAATTGTTCTTACTAAAAAAAGAGAATTTCAGTTCTATGCAATATCCAAAAAATAATATAGAATGAAAAAACATAGAATCAATTCCTTATGCTTTAGTTGTAGGCAGTTTAATATATCTACAAACTTGTATGAGATCGAGTTTTGCAATCGAAATGTTGGGTAGATATAAAAGTAGCCTTACGATTCTTCATTATAAATATACAAAGAAAGTGTTAAGGTACCTGTAAGGAACTACTGACAACTTATGGAAAGGGGCTATATCAGTCCTTAGCTTAGGCCTCTATTCAATGGTCGCTTCATAGGTAACAAATTTTTACATAAAGAACTAAACACTCATGTATTCAAAGTATGATCGTTTAAAAGTAATTAGAAACACAGAAGCAGATGTTGTCAAAGTATGAACGTTTAAAAGTAATTAGAAACGCAGATGCAAATTTTGTTAAATTTTCTTGATAGCAAAAAGAAAATCTATATTTAGTTATCTGTTTCTTTTTAAAAATGGAGCGATAATATGGAAGAGCACTGGACAATTTATCATTGCTTTACCTATTATGAAAGTAGAGTTTGTGGTGTATTTTGAAGCCATAATTCATGCACTATGGTTGTGGAATTTTGTTTTAATACGCGAGGTTGTTGACAATATTACTTAACCACTAAAAATTTATTATGATAATTTTATAATAAGTTTTTTCTCCAATAACGACAAATATTTAAAAGATGTCAAACCTATATATATTATTTTACTATTAACGAGGAAGTTCAGAAATTAATAGTGTTTATTGAGCATGTTAGTACTAATTTGATGATAGTAAATCTATTAATTAAGAGTTTATAACCAAAGACATTTAAGGAATATGTATATATAATTGGTCTTGGTTTTACGATTGAATGATATTTGTTTTTGATGATGTTAGCACTTTGAGCTCATTTATATATTTCTAATTTTGCATTAATAATTTGCTATTTTATAATAGTGTATATATTTATGTTTTGATATTTTAACAACAAAGCCTATAAAGCATAGTTGTAGACCATGATGGAATTTGTTTTGCTATTCTTTATAGATCTAGTATGGTGAGTAGCAAATATTTTAGGATATGAAAGTAAGTATGTTGCATAAGTAACATAATACCACTGTAACTCATACTTTTTGCTTTATCATACAAAGTTATTTATATTGAACATTTAAAATTTATTTTTTATGCACTTAAAATTATACTATTTAATTTTATAATTATCTTATGATTAGGTTAAGTGGGAGAATGTTAGCATATTGATTAATATCAAGCTAACAAATTATTTATTTACGCCTAATTAATAATTAAATAGTTAAATAAACTTGACCTTTTACCAAATTATATGATATACATACCATATTAAATTATAAAAGACATAAAATTAGTCCTTTCCTTACTCTTTAGGCTTTACAATTAACATACATAAAACAATCCATCCAAAGGAACCTCTAAGTAAAAAAGGGTCAAGGGATAAAATCAATTAAGTTAAAAGGTTTGCTATATATTGATTTTATTAAACGTATTACATGTTTTATATTATAGGAATTATGTGTTCAAGATCCTGCAATTAATGTTTTACTTGTATAAATTTAAGTCTTACACCAACTTATCATTAGCTCAAAGCTAGCAGTCTACAAATTAAACGTGTGAAAGACCACATTATTCAATTGGGTATAGGAAATAATGTCAATAGCAGAAATATTTTCTTTTACTTCTTAAAGGAAACTAAATAAGTTATTGCAATTGACCATTTCCTTCTTTCTAACAATATAAATTAAGCAAAATATGTCTCATAAGGACATGAAGTGGCATCTCTAATGCCATCTAATTTAATCATATGTTATACCCTTGAGAATTGTTTTTCCTAACTTGTATCTAACTCTAGCAGGACTTACAAATATGTTCAGTTAATAAAAATAATAAAATTTAACAAGTTAGATCTATTTAATATTATTATGCCAAAACTATAATTTTGACTAATAAATCACTAATGATTCAACATAAATAATTTATCTAGTGAGAATCTTGCTTACTATAGAAGTAAATATCTCAATCACCACCTTTTTAAAACCAACTAAACCAAAAGATAATTTAAGATCAAACCTATGATTAAACCACACACTAATAATCATTTGATAAAATGCAACAATAATTACTCTCTAATACTTTGATTACAAAGGTAAAAGTAATCCCAATTTAAGAAAAAAAAAAATCTTTACAACAACTAAGCTACTCAAATTAGTTTACTCCTAAAAATTTTTATAGAACTGAAAACATCAAATTGTACATTTATGAATACAAGTTCAGCATTGAAAAATTTATAAAGCAAAGAGACTCACACATTGAAAGTGAAAAAAAAAAGAAAACACAATGTTATAGAACTAATAAAACAAAGATAGTAAAAAAATTTTAAAAAAACAAAGATTGTGACAAACCCCACAATTATATACTTCAAAAAGTTATGAGCTTTTCTCTCTGATCCATCACTCACTCCAAATAAGTATTGAGTATCTGCCTAAATTTGAGATTGAGATGGTATAGTTATACCAATAATATATAAAACACAAACATAAAAGAGATTAAAATATAATTGAAAGCATT
This sequence comes from Erythroxylum rufum, assembly GCA_027478365.1. Taxonomy (NCBI): domain Eukaryota; kingdom Viridiplantae; phylum Streptophyta; class Magnoliopsida; order Malpighiales; family Erythroxylaceae; genus Erythroxylum; species Erythroxylum rufum. The sequence continues at coordinate 12,915,826 of JANIHZ010000006.1, read as the reverse complement.
GAAGAAAACCAATTGAAATAGGAATCCACTAGCAAGGATTGACATAATTAAAGAGATTGAAATGTGATTGAAGATGGAGACTCTGCTAAATAGAAGAAGGCTTTTTTAAGGTTTAAAACATATTGGTTACAATTTAGAAAACTTGTTAGTTTATGAGTTAACCAATCAATATCATCTATAAAGGTTATTAATGTAAATCAAAATGGAAAACTATTCAATTTTTGATGATTTTTGTTGAATCAACCCATCTGATTCAATTTTTAAAACAATGACTAATACAGAGTTCAGTTGATAGTAGTAAACCCCACCATTAACAAACCTTCTCACTTTTCCCTCCTTGTTATAAAACATCTTCATTCTCGATCATATCCATTTATGTATATAATTTCCAATCACGTTGTCACTTTTGGATTGTGAAAGGTTGTTGACATCAGAACACATCAAGCATAATTATCCAATTGGAACATGTGATTGGTAATGTTATCTTTTATAGTATCCCTTTTCCGTTTTAACGTTACATTATTCAACTCCCTTAAAAAAGTGGCAGAAAAGACAATTACTTTTCAATTTTGTTTTGGTAATAAATATATAATCGCTTCATGTTATCATATAACCAAGGCTTACTGCAAATTTCAGCATCCTTTTCTCTCCCTACGGGTACCAATTACCATATGATAGCTCTTGCTCGTTCTACTTGTCTTTCTAACCACTAAAAAAACCCATGACCCTAGCCCGCTTGCTACCATAAACCGCCTGACCCACCCCAAACCCAGAGAATCGGCCCTCTACAACGCCCCTCAAAGCCCTCCTAAGAGCCCTCACTTCCTCGTCCCCACCACTTCCACTAGCCCACTCTATCAGCACCACACTCTTGGTCCGCCCACCAACTGTAGACATCTCGGCCCGGACCACCCTACCTTGAACCGACCTGATCGCTTGCGACAACTCCCGGTTCAACCCCGGTCTATCCTCGCAACAAACACTAGCTTGTATTATCCTCGCTTCATTTTCACAGTAGCTCAGAGTCGCCTCGTCGGATTCTCCCGGGAACAGCCACCGGTGATCGAAATCCGTCCCTTTGCCGACCTGAAACGCAACTTCATCCGCTTGCTTTCTTAGCTCCTCCACGTGATGCACCACCTCAGCCAGCAACGAGGCCTTGTCCTTCTGATTTATGGACAATGACAAAACTATATTATTATAGTTTCGTTTGATTCCGACAAGACTAACGAATCAAGAGGATGAAGCAGAGAAATGGTTTTGAGTGTAACATTTTAACCTTGGTGGTTTTGGGAAGGAGAGTGCGGAGTGTGGAGAGATGAGCATTGATACGTTGCCTGCGTCTCCTCTCGGCCTCTTTGTGACTCTTCACTGAGTCAGTTGATTTGTTGTCAGTTTTGGAAGCTGACCTAAGGAAGGGTTCTACTCCACCGTCCATCACGTTGACAGCGGTGGGCTCTTGAACACAATCAACTTGATTCCAGTAGTTCTCTAATCCACAGCAATAGCTTTGACCAGGAAGCATATTAGTTACAGTGTGTTTGGAGAACAGATGCTTGTTGGGTGACAACGGAGAACGAAAGCCGAAAACCTTATGCAGACGGAAGAAACTGGTATAGATTATGAAATTGTTTCACGTAGTGAAACCCAAAAGTCGTTGAAGATGTACAGTTGAGAGAGCAGGAAAGAAGGTGTTTCATAAAAAACAAGGGCCCGGAAGGAGAAGAAAACTGCAGCCTGGAGTTGGTGTTGTGTGGAGAGGAGAGTGTGAACTTAACTATATCGAAGTTGGGAAATCATAGGGTTTAGGAAATGTTTGTTAAGAATTGGGACCAAATCCGAAGTGGGTGTGAGCCTAAGAGGAACTCCCGTGACAGAGAGATTGGAAACGTGGCACAATTATTTTCGAGGCACAGACACAAACCATATACGACGGCGCCTACAGCTTTTACATAGGAGAAAAAGGAATAAAACAGTAAGTACTCGTCGTCCTCATTTTGATTATCGTTCACTCCCTGCGTAAGCGTGACGTTCACTTTCCCTCTTACTCGTTGTCCCAAGCTTATTAGCTCTGTTCATACATCAAATCACTAACTCCCAGTTCCTTTTCTTTACGAGTAACAGTATGAAATATGAATATGATTACAAGTACAACTCCCTATTGGCTTAACATTTAAATGTGTGAAACTGAGACAAGCAGAATGATCCCATATGCTTTTGATAGGGTGTGGACCCCTACAGAAGTCTGCAACAGTAATGGCAGATGCAGTACTAGCCCCGACTCAGACAAGCTCTGGCAGGGAATACCTGTTACACAGGCCATGAGGTGACACTTCCTCGGTGCAATTGGCATGTTTCAAGAGTGGGGATCTCTGTACACTTTTATGCTGTCCAATGCTCACTAGAGTGTACGAAATCCTCAAAAACTTATGTTTAATTGTAAAAATGAGATCGTTTTGAACATTTTATTTTGGGCATTAGATAAGGTAGGGCACCTTCTGAACTTATGCTCAATAGCTAAAACGACATTATTTTGAGCATTAGACAAAATAAAATTAGATAAAGAATCTAAACTCGCCTTAAAATTGGTCTTTTTGGCATTGGATAAAGTAAAATTAGACAAAAAATTTAAACTTATCTTAGAATTGGTACGGTTCAGTGTCATTTTCGATCTCATATGGACCACTCTCCTAGTCTCTATTCAGACATTACCATAGGCTACCTCATACCCAGAGTGAGACACCAAGCCCAATTCTCAGTATAAAAAACTCAATAAGTTAGGACTCTTCAAATATTACACAATACAATATCACAATTTTATAAAATCATAATATGTCACTCAAATATTATCTCTTTTCTTTCCAATTCTCACTTAGTTAAACATTGAAACCAAACATCACCTTAATTTTACGTATTTTTAAGGATAAGTCAAATCCAATAACAAATTTTCCAACTTAAATTTAAACCTAAAGAATTCAAATACTAAAAAATTATCTTTATTATTTGGTGCTCACTATATATAGAGTGATAATTTGTTGATATTAGTAAACATAACAATGAACAATTACAAACTTACATCTTAATTTTAACAGTAGATAAAATGAATATCACCTCTTCTTCCTTCCAATGACATCACTCACAAATTCAAGACTAGACATTGCCAAGACATAAGTTTAGAACACCAAACCAAAGAAGAAGAAATGGAGGATCTACTAGAGCTGTCAACAAATTTATTGGAGGAAATAATAATTGTAGCATGTTTTAACTAAAAAGGTATGCATATAAAGACTAAGTAAATATCAAGCCAAAAGACATCGAACGAGAAAACAAGGAAAAGATGTGTCAAGTTAGTATAACCTTCACAAAGATGCAATGTTCATCATATCTAGGGATGAAACATTCCAAATTGGTTGGAACGGCCAAAATAACATCATTTTGGGCAACCCATTTTTTAAACTTAAAACGATATTATTTTGAGGAGTTTTTCAAAAACCACATCGTTTTGTAGTTGGAGAGACATGTGGTTTGGACTATTAAGTCGATTATTGGGCTGAATTTAATCTTTAATCATATCGAACACCGTAAATTTTGAAGTGAAACGAATACTAGTGGATAGTGACAACTATATTGATATTCTTTTTTAGAAAGACTTTAAGGAATGCAATTTGAATAATGACAACTTCACTCAACATGTTGTCCTATAATTAGTTTTGGGAAAGATCAAATTTTCTTAAAGAGAAAATAAATCTTAATGTTATAATTAGTGATTATCCCAAGAAGACCACAAAAAGTGGCTGAATTTCATATTATACGTAAATTAGTTGCAAGCGCTTTTTTTCACAGACCTTTGCTTTACGAGATAAGAGCCATCTTATCACCATACCAATTGCTCACGAAGTTCCAAAGAGAGAGAGGTAGAAGAGAAGTTTTTAGATGATTACAAAACATCGAGACAATGTTATGTGGCTTTACTATAAAAAGAAGAATTTATCCTAGCAAGAGTATTAAAGAAGTAGAAACTGATAGGGAATAAATTGTGTCATATATGTATTATATGTATTATAATGAAAGGAATGGACCTATTTATATACAAAAGTATTAGGCTAATTAGGAAGAAAATTAAATAAAGAATAACCTAATTAGGCAAGAACCTAAACTTAAACAAGGAAGAAACTAATGAGGAAAGACTTTAATTAGTACCTAAATATATTTACAATGATTACAATATATATTATCATTATCATTCCTCCTCAAACTCAAGGTGTTAGAAAAGCAGATAGGTTGAGTTTGGAAACAAAATAGCAAAATCAAAGAGTAAAGCGTGGTCAAAAAGAGCGGCACAAACTAATTCAAACTCATTACGAAGAGTCATAAGTAAGAGAACTCAAAAATGAATTCATGAGGGCCAAAAAAACTTTGAAAATCAGTTTGGATTGTAAGAGAATTTATTAAAATTGGACTAAATCGACTAATCAAACCTATTTAAATTGGTTTAGTTCAACTAGGTCAACTAGAAAAGGAATGACTAATGTGACACATAGTGATTAAATAAACGACTGATACAAGACATTAATGAAGTGCAAATAGAGTTTCTTCAGAGTGTACGGTGACAATGTTACGTGGCTTTACTAAAAAATGAAGAATTTATCCTAGCAAATGAGAATTGAAGAAGTAGAAACTAATAAAGAATAAATTGTCATATATGTATTATATGTATTACACAATGAAGGGAATGGACCTATTTATATACAAAAGTATTAGGCTAATTAGGAAGAAACTTTAGTAAAGAATAACCTAATTGGGGAAGAACCTAAACTTAAACAAGGAAGAAACTAATAAGGAAAGACTCTAATTAGTACCCAAATATATTTACAATGATTACAATATCTATTATCATTACCATTCCTCCTCAAACTCAAGATGTTAGAGCAGTAGATAGCTTGGGATTGGAAACAAGATCACAAAATCAAAGAGTAAAGTGTGGTATAAATGTTGGATCCCGTTTCCGGAACCCAACCTTCTTGCGAAAATCATGAAACGTGAGCGTGCATATAACCTTGAAGGGTTATATATTTTTTTCATTCAACCTTTGTTAGACATTATCAATTCATCTTCACTCTCATAACGATCCAAAAATTCACTCACAATTTGTTCAATGGCGCCTCCATACAAAATAGTCACCATGCTCAAACTCATTCCT
>JANIHZ010000006.1:12781477-12791914 GCA_027478365.1 Erythroxylum rufum | reverse complement strand
GAAATAAAATCATTTTAAAAAGTAATTGTATTGGTTAAAAAAAAGAAAGAAATTCATCCTTACAACTCAACAAGGCTAAAATAGACAATGCAAAACACTAAGCATTATAACTGCTGAAAAAAAAAAGTTCATCCTAATAACATACACTACAAGAAAATGAAAAATTTATGATAACAAATTACCGACAGAAAAATTCCACAGTAAATTAACGACAAAAATTATTTTTGTCGATAAACTTGTCAGTAAAAATGGTATTTTGCTATGGAAAAAATTCCATCGGTAAAAGAGGAGGGAATTTATTCATGAAACTTTGTCAACAGGATTTAACGACGAAATTGTGAAAGCCATCGTAAAAATAGGCGGCAATGATTCGCAGTCAAAATTAGTGATGAAGTTTACTGATAGAAAAAAATTCATTTCGTCAGCAATTTACCGACGAAACTATCATTCCATTGGTAAATTCAAATGATGTCGGTATTGTTGTCTAAATTTAAAGGAAAATGATGTTGTTTTATCATTAATTAAATAAAAAATTTGAAGCCCTCCCTATCATTCTTCTTCATTTCCTTTTTCTTCGTTGCTCCTCTGTGTTCTTCCATCTGCGGTCATCATTGCTCATCTTCTTTCGTTCTTTCACTAACCACTTCCATTGTCATAGGTTTATTGTCTCAAGGTTTGTTGTCCACTTACTGCCCTTTAAGTTAATTTTTTTGCTTCAATTTTTGTATTAAATCATTGTATGTTCGTTGGTTTTGTTATTATGGATTGAGTTGTGAGGGTTTATTTAGGTTGTTAAAACTTGAATTTCATCTTTTGAGATTACATATAAGATAAATACAAACAATAAAAGTGATAAAGTCACCTAGGATTTGAATTTAAGCCAAATTGTAGCCCTTTATACATTAATTGTTGCACCCCGTTTCCGGAGTCCAACCCTTGAACCATAAAACGTGTGCGTATTATAGCTCGTCATACAAACGTGAGCATAATCCATTGAAATCATGAAGCTTAAAGTTTCATAGCATTCTGAATTTTTTTTTTCTTTTCAATTGATAAACGACAATCCATTCTTATGATTGTGTCCTCAATCATATTATAACTGCCAAAATTCTCCGAGAGAAAACTCCACTAACCCCATCAGGAAAAGTTTGTCGCGATGACAAATATAACTTTGCCGTGGTGACCTTGAAAGACTGACTTCGCCACGGCGAAGCCAAGGAGTTTTGCCACGGCGAACAGATGGGAACCTGCTGAGATCCTTCGGGAAAAGTTTGCTGCAGCGATCCTTGTGGTTTCGCCGAATCTCAACGTCTAAACCTAAAATTTCCAATGGTTTCTACATCACTCTTATCTTAACTCTTGCGAAAAATCATAAGACTATCAAATCCTTACTTTCACTCTAATTGTCCTGAATTCACTCTCTCTAAGGTAACATCATTTCATGACAATTTAATTACCAATGTTATCTCATTCAACTCTCTAATATCTACTCATTTAGTTCATTGCTTACGACTAATTCTCATTATTCATAAATCATTAACATCAAAAGATAAAAGTTTTTACAAAGCCGTAATGACATTTCAAACCACAATACATCAATGTCTTAAAATCCCAAAATACATAAGACATTTGAACTAATAATACTTGAAACGCAACTAAAACCCCATGGTTACACAATCTAGCTTAAAATACAAAAATATGCAAATCATGTATGCATCAACTTGTCAAACAAATCATGAGCACATAAGCACATCAGAATGGTTTGGGTGGATCCAAAACATAACGTACTACACATTTCCCATAAGGGTCCTGTGTAGCCGTGGACAGAACGTACTAACGCAATCCCACATAATGGTTTTACGTAGCCGTGAACTTATGGGAGTCCATGAAGGAGCTCCATGCTACTAGCGGGCAGGCAGGAGAAGCCTTTTGTCAAAGTGCACTTGACTTCACTTAGGGGATCACCACAAACCCACATAACATGTATTTCATGACTTGAAAGCAGATTGTCCAAATGGCACATTTAGAAAACATGATTTTTCTTGACATTTTTCCATAAAGGCATATTTCGAAAACACAATTGTTCATGAACATGAAATATCGCACATTTCATCAACCAAATTCACATATCAAGTATATAGCAATTTCTCAAATCATTTAAAGAAATAATGCAACAATTATGAAGCAATTTGAAATCATTTTCTTCTCTTGCTTTAAAAGGAAGCATTTATGGCTCATTAATTCTATTATAAACATGAAACCCACCTTAGAAATCCTTGTTCAAATACTTGCTTAAGGATATCTTTCCTCTTGCTCCTCTTCCCCTTCTTGATTTCCTTTAACAGTGAAAACAATCCCCATTCAATAGGAATTCAAATTGGAGAAACCATAAAGCATATGCACTAAGATAAATTCTTAATACTCAAATTTTCCAAAATCTAAACCTTTGGTTCAATCTTCAATGATCATTCGGATCAGGAAAATGACTGAAAATTGGGATCCTTAAAGGCTTAATCAAGACTTTATTTCATCAGACAAAATTTATCCCTATGTCTCTAGTTTACACCAACTCAAAAATCACTCAATTTGGAAATCTACAGAAAAAGTTATGTCCAAAATACCGAAATATGTTTATGTAGGAAAACTGGATTTCGCCGCGGCGGAATCAGAAGTTCGCTGCAGCGAACTTTTCCAGAAACTCATTCTGAAGACATTTTTTGACACTCTTCAACTATATACTTCCCATCTTTCAAATATAACCTATCTTAACACTAAAACACCTCTTCTACTTCATTTCCAAGTCCATTTCAACCCAAAATCATTCACAAACACATCATAATCTATCTTTGATCATTAACCCTAAAAGATTAAAACATTACTCACCATTCATTAACAACTTCCTACACGTATTCAACCCTGTTCTCACTTCTAACTATCACTACTCATGGTTCGTTCAACCAAACAAGATGGAATAAGGCTTATACTTACTTGATTTGGCTTCAAATTCTTCAAATTCTTCAAGATTTCCCAAAAATCCTAGTTTTTCTCTTCTTCTCCTCTCTTCCACCCATTTCTTCTTTTTATACCCTTAAAGCTTTTGAACTTAATTGACTTGCCTAAAATGCCCTTAAGCATTCTTACCACTTTTAATACAACCAAACTATACAATAAAATCCAACAAACATTTACATAATAATTAGCTCCAAAAATTAATCCATCAAACCTCATAATTCATTTAAATCATGCTTAATTTCAATAAAAATTTCAGGGGCCAACATTAATATATTAGTGCATCCTATTTTAACCTAATTTAAAAGTCAAGCTCTTTTTTGTAATCTTTCCTAAATAACCTTAAGCCTAAAAAGAAAAATAAGTATTTACTCTTTAATTCATAATTAGTAGAGTTTTTACTTTTATTTTGATGTTTTAAAAAATGAGATGTAATGAAATAAGTATACAAAAAAATGGAAAAATGTATAAAAATGGCAATGTAAAAAGGGAAGCTTGCTTATAATTCAAAAAGGTTAAAAAGTAAAAATGTGAAAAAAGAAAATAAAGTGTTGAAAATTGATTGGAATGGACTCTTTTGCTTAAAAAGAATGAAGGAAAAGGAGTGGTTGAAAGAAGGTGAAGACTTAATGGAGTGTGGACTAATGTTTTTCTAATTTATTTGTAATTTCTCTACTAATTGTGAATATTTTTATTTCTATTATATCCTTTTCTTGGTTAGCCAGCTTAAACCTTAGGACCCATTACAATCCTATTCGAAGTACTTTTGATTTTTGTTTGTACATATCAATTTAGGTAATGGAGATTATAATATTTTTAAACTTATGGTAAATTCGCTTTCATAAAAAGATTATGAGAGCTTCTTTCTTGTTAAGCAAGTTTTATCTAACGTAAAACCCTCAATATTTGCAAGTATACGTAACGTAAACTTGTAGCATTACATGTGTCGATCCTACGAGGAGTTGTGAATCAATCTAATCATAAGTTATCTAAGGCTTAAAAATTTTAATAAAATGAAAATAAGAACTAAATAGAAAAGTAAACACGTGAAGATGGATTGATAGAAGATTGAATTGCACAATTAACACAAACGAAATCAAATTGAGCACCACTAACTTAACTATGGAAAATTACACAAGAAGGATTACTAAATTATAAGAGAGGGGATTTTTCCTATCATTAATGCTAATCTAGTCATTTATGTGTTAATGAGGTGTTGGTTCTAGACTATCGAAAGGAGGATTACTCTCTTTCAAGCTATAATCACAAGCCCTAAATAATAATCTCTAATTAGGATTAGCACCCAACATGTAATCTCTCAATTACAAATAGCCCTAACCCTAGTTAGTTCTTAAACTTCCTAATAAACAATTAGGTCTCACACAAGATCTCTCTTCATATAAAAACTGATTTGATTAATTATGTGTTCTAGTGGATAGCTTAATTATCATTAATCTAACTTAATCACTTTGTATTCAGTTCACTCTCTTGATTTATTACTGAAGCATAAAGTTACAATAATTAATCACAACACCCAATGGGATTAACACAAAAATAACTAGATTAACATTAAATCAAGTCAAAATCCCTTAAGAAAAGTTAGAACGTCATAAGTGATCCCAAATCCATTGTCATACAATCCATCTCAAGCTCATCCATTTAAATGAATGAAAATGAAAGATGGAAAGAAGAAATAAACTTGGAAAGATGGAGGTTGAAGCTGCAGGATAGGTTTTCTTCTTTGCTCTTCCTTTCTATCTCTATCTTCTTCTTCTTCTTAAAGTTTTCCAAAAGTGTCATAGAATGCAGCTCTCTTTTAGGGTTCCTTTCCTTTTCTTTTATACTCTTTTCTATTTTGGGCAACCCTAGGGTTTTTTCGGGTCCAAAAAGCTTAAAAAGTCCCTTAAAAACTTGAATCTGGAAGGCCTTCCACGTTTATTATCATACAGGCCATGATCATGGCACTTAATTCCCATTTCTATCATGATCGTGAAAGACTGGCCATGATCGTGGCCCTTCCTCCACGCTTCTATCATTATTGTGGCAGGTTAGCGATGACCATGGCCATGGGTTTTATTGGCACCCAAAAAAATTTTCATTGAAGTTAAGAATTGATTAAATAAATTACGAGGTTATTGGGTTCGTTATTTTGGTTATTATGTCAAGGTTAGTAGGATTGTATTGCATTGGTTAATGGAATCAAAGTGTAAAGGTTATAAGAATATTCAAGGGTATTTTCGGCAAGACACTTAAGGTTAAAAGAACCTAAGCCTCTAAGGAAGGGTAAAATGGACTTTTTAGACTCATTAAGGGTAGAAATGGAAGAAGAAATATTGTCTTGTTACTTTAAGAAGGGAAAAACATAAATTTAGAGAGAGGAATAAAAATAGAAGAGAGAAAGAAGAGAGTTTCGGTGGAGAAGAGAAAATATGTAGCACTCCCTTACCGCAGGGTATACACCGGGACGCTCAGAGGCCATTCTGATACATATCCTACGATAAGGGCGAGCTACGATCGATCATTACATTCACTTCACAAAGCATCGTATCATTAATCACATATAAAGCATCAATAAAAAATCACAATATTTTAAAACTAACTTTTTTTCTCATTTCATTTCATAGAACCCGATTGTCTACATTATGTCTTTCAACATTTTCCATACGTACATCATCAAAACCTAATACAGAAGTGCTACATGAATGAGGAAAATATATACAATCTAACTAATATGTATAAAAATCCCAGCTGATCGACATTTGAGCCATGACTTTTCTTGCCAATCACAATCTACATGACTGGTAGAGCCTCTCAGGAGCTAGAGTCGTCTCTCGATCCTGAAAAGGCAATGTTGCAATTTCGGTGAGTTTTACAAACTCAGTGAGGTAACCATCATCGATGGTTCACTCAATTCATGCAACACATCATTTCACATAACATATATGAAGTAAATCACACGTTAATACAGAGTTAATATTTGATATGCAAATGCACAAGAAGGGGGGTTGAATTGTGTATTCTTTTTCGATAATCCCCTTTTTGAAAACTTTTTGAAAACTTTCTTGACTTCAAAACTATCAAAAATCAGTATTATGAAAAATTGTAGTATATTCTCTAAGTGCTTTATTTCAAACAGTAAGAGTAATAGTTAAGAGTTGAGAGATAGTCAACACGCAGATTTATACTGGTTCACCCCAAACCGTGGGCTACGTCCAGTCCTTTGAGATCTTTCTAAGATTTCATTATACTTTTCAAAGTTACAAGTATTCTTTTCTCCAAGCCTCTTCAGGTCTTTTACAACAAGTATTCTTTTCACATTTAGCCTCTTTAGGCTATCTGCTTTTCTTCTTTTAATTGAAAGAGTTTTTTAGCTTTTGTTACACATAATGATTGCTCTAATTTTTGCATTGTAAGATTTCTAGCTTTTTCTCTCGCAAATCTTTAACTTCTCAAATCGCTAAGCTTCTGCAGTCTTCGACTCCGACCTTTATTTATAGTCTTCATCTTTAACCGCTTCTTCATAACTGGTTCTTTCTTCTTATTTCTTGATCTTTAAAGAATCATTTATTCAGTTGAGTTCTGTAACTAACTCAAGCTGATTAGTCATCTGACGTAGTATCGGGTCTTCCGTCTCACTTCCTTCCGTCTAATTTTCAATTTGCGCTTCCGTCTCATTTTTGGTTTACGCCTTCCATCTCACTTTTGGTTTGCACCTTCCATCTCACTTTTGTTTTATGCCTTCTGTCTCACTTTTGGTTTGCGCATATTTCGTCTCAGTTTTGGTTTGCGCCTTCTGTCTCACTTTTGTTTTGCGTCTTCTATCTCACTTTTGGTTTGCGCATCTTCTGTCTCACTTTTGGTTTGTGCCTTCTGTCTCACTTTTGTTTTACGCGTCTTTCGTCTCACTTTTGGTTTGCGCCTTCCATCTCACTTTTGGTTTGCGCATCTTCCGCCTTACTTTCTTCTTTCATTCCTTCCGTCTCATATTTGTCGACTTCCGTCTTACTTTCTTCTTTCATTATTATTTGGTCTTCATCAAAATCATTGAACGTAAAGTCATTTTGACTTAATAAAGGCGAGCTCCTTTAATTCTTCCAAGTGCAAAGACTTAGCCTAACACAAGAAGGGCAAGGGGAAAGAGAAGAAATTCTCTAAGAAGGGAGGTTTTGGAAAGGCAAGCAAAATTATGGCTTTAAAAGTGGGGAGACATCCTCTAAGAAGGAAAAACTTGCTTGTTACCTATGCATTAGTCCACATTTTTTGGAAAGTGTCCAAAGAAGGAGAAGCTAAATGCCCTGATTGCTGAAGAAGAGGAAGAAGATTCAGAAGCGACAATAAATCTGATTGCCTTGTTGAATGTAGTTAAAAGTGAATCCAATCCTTTTGACAAGCTGATGTACATAAGAATACAAAGTAATAAGAAAGAGTTAACCACAATATTGAATATGGGTGTGACACACTCTTTTATGGTAGAAAAGATGGTGCACAAGTTAGGGCTTAAGGTGTCAAAGATCTTAACAAAGATGAAGACCCCTACGGGTAAGGTGCAAGCACTGGTAGAAGTTGCTTTAATGTCCCAACAAGCATAGAGAGTTGGAATGTCAAGTTCAACTGCGTGGTTATACCACTTGAATATTTTGTGTTGATAATAAGGATCGAATTCTTTAAGTTAGCAAAGGAAGTTTTGTATCTAAGTTTAGATGGTATGATGATCACGAATGAACAAAATTCCTTTTATATTAACTATTATAAGTCTAGTAGTGGAATGATAGATGATACAATGATGGTAGCACTTGTATTGGCTATGAGCATTGAGAAAGGGTTAAAGAAAGGTAAGGAGACCTATTTGGCTGTAAAATGGGAGATTGATGAGGACTACATGGTGGATATGATGCTTAAAGAGTTGCCTAAGACTCATCCCTCTCTTTAAGAGATTGATCAAAGGATCGAGTTGACTATTAGAGTCATCCCACTTGCACGCATCCCATATAAGATGTCCCCATTGGAGTTTAGGCATCTTAAAAAACAATTTAGTGAATTGTTAGAGACAGGGTTTGTCCAACTTTTAAAGCCCTATACAGTGCCCTAATATTATTATAGAAGAAGTAAAAGGGAACACTTCGAATATGCATGGACTGTCGAGTTTTAAACAAGGTAATAATAAAATCAAGTATCTTGTTTCTTCAATGTAAGATTAGATGGATAGATTATCAAAGGCTACGGTTTATATGAAGCTTGATCATTGAAGTTGGTATTGGCAAGTGCAGATAGCTAAAGGCAATAAGCAAAAGACAAAGTGCATGACTCAGTATGAGTCATACAAATTCTCATACCATTTAGATTGACTAATAACGATGCAACATTTTGCAATTTGACGATGTGTTGTTTGACTTCCTTAACGAGTTCGTTGTGTTATATCTCGACAACATCATGGTCTACCACACTGATATGGAAAAACATACGGAGTATTTAAGGAAAGTGATTAAGCTGTTAAGGATACACAAGCTCTATGTGAAGTTGGAGAATTACGAGTTTACACAGTCAAAGATTAAATTCTTGGGCCACTTTATGAACAAAGGTCAGGTTAGGATGGATCTGAAGAAAGTGAAGCTGATAGCTTAATGGAAAATTCTCACGATAGTACGAGAGTTGTGAAGTTTCCTCAGACTAACTAACTATTATAGGCAGTTTATAATGGGGTATTCAAAAGAAAGTGGTGCCACTGATGGACTTATTGAAGATAAAGCAATATTGGTATTATTATAATTCGTTTTAGGGGGCATTCGAGAAACTTAAAGTCACTATCTCAACTAAACCTATATTGAAGATGTTTAAGTTTGATCTTCCATTTGAGGTATATACAGATGCATTAGATAAATCAATTGGTGGAGTCTTAGTATAGGAGGGTCATCACGTAGCGTTTAAGAGCCAAAAGCTCAATAGTGCGGAGCAGCGATACTCAACGCATAAGAAGGAGATGCTTATAGTGATGCATTGCTTTGAGACATGACGAATATATTTGTTAGTGACGAGGATTGTTGTTTGTACTGACAGTGTTGGCAATACATTTCTCAGGAACTAGCAGAAGTTTTTTGCGAAGCAAATCCAATGGTAGGAGTTTGTTTGCTGAATATGACTTCATGTGGAAGTATAAACTAGAGAGGCACAATAATGTGACTGATGCCTTAAGTATGAAGGAGATGTTTGTGGCCCTATATGTTATTACTAGGGTAAAATCTAACATGTTGAAGCAAATGAAAGTTGCAACTCCATTAGACAACACATACTGTAAGTTAATCTTACAGGTTAAGAAAGGTGTTGTACCTAAGTTTTGGCACGATGATAATGGGATTTTATGGCTAAAATCATTCAAGTGTACTTGTTAGGTTTTGCTAGCTTGTGGAAACAACTATTAAAGGAGATGCATGACTCACAGTAGGATGGTCACTTCAGAATTTAAAGGATGATTGCTCTTGGCTTGTTCCTACTATTGGTCGAAAATGGAGAATAAAATCGAGTTGTATGTCAAGACATGTATTTTATGTCAGTTGGATAGTGAATAGAAAAAAGGAAGCCAATTTTTTATAATCCTTATCCATCCTCGAAAGATTGTGGATGCCAGTTTTAATATATTTCATTGGTGGGTTTCTAAAGGTAGACAACATGGTGACAATCATGGTGATTATAGATCGATTCTCTAAATATGCAATTTTTGTGGCAGCACTAGCATCTTTTCCCTCAGATATTACACAGATTTGTTCTATAAGAATGTGGTGAAATATTTCGAAGTTCCTACAAACATTGTAAATGATCGAGACGTCAGATTTATAAGCCAATTATAGATGTCCCTTTTTAACATGATTGGTTGTAATTTGATGTTTTCAACTATAAATCACCCACAAATAGATGGAGAAACTAAGAGGATCAACAGCTTATTGAAGTAGTACTTAAGGCATTATATAAGTGCAAGTTGATGTAACTAGTTGAGTTTAGTTAATACTGTACAATTTTGCTATAACTTGCATAGATCCTCTATTATGGAGAAGAATTCCTTTGAGATAGTATTGGGACTACAACAAAAACGACATACGGTAACAGGTGATAAGTGCTATTAAATATGAATAGTAACAGTAATGAGTATGCTATGACAGCCCATGTTACTAAAGATATGATGCTTTAGTAGCAGTTTTGATATGTTATTGTCGAGTTTAATCTGACATTTATTGATAACTATAAATGCGTTTATATTACATTTTATAAATGCTATAAATTAGTTATTCGTAACATTTTTAAAATGTTATATATTAACTTTTTAATATCCTTAAATTGCTGTAGATATGTATTTTGTAATAGTTTTGAAATGTTAAAAGTGATTTTTTTCATAACATTGTTTAAATGTCATTATTGAGTTTATTATAGTATTTATTA
>JANIHZ010000006.1:12765943-12780011 GCA_027478365.1 Erythroxylum rufum | reverse complement strand
GAGTCGATGATCGCGGTCTATGCATAATAATTAGGAATTTCCTGGCTAAGTTGTCGTTTATTGAGTTAATCAATTTTTATCTGTGTTCTTTGCTAGTTGATTCCTAGTTAATAATTTGTTAGTGATAGTTTATTTAGTAGTTTTAGTAGAAAACTCCAAAACCCCCCTTTTAATCAATTTCATTCGTTCTTTGGCATTTGAATAGAATCAATTTAATCCATTCTCTGTAGATCGACCCCATTTACCACTGTATGCAATTTATATTCGTTTGGTATTTGTGAATTATCTTTAGTGGATTCGACACCCATCAAGAGATCATTCTTTTATATACTTTGAGGAAAGTAATAAAGGTTAGCATTTGTTGTATCTCTTTTGTGCTTTTATTGTTGCTTTTGATAGCTTAATGCTTTCTCAATAATCTTGCTAGAGTATGAGAGTTACACACTATGACGGTTGTGAGGTATTTGAGTACGAGTTAGTTAATCGACAATTATGTGGGGAAGGTTAAGTCTCGTTTAAACAGACTTAAATAAGATTTTTGTGCAAAGAAGTAGACACAACTTATGGTATAAGTTTGGTGCTTAGAAGATCTCTTTGTAATAGTAAGCCTCGTAGGTGGCCATCGTAGAAATCTAAGACGGTGAGTGTTACTCTAGTCAGTCGTGCTCATAGAGGGGGAAAAAACTTTCTAATATGTGAATTGCGTGCTATTTATTTCGCCATTTTTGATTGGCTCAGCTTGGTAGGGTTTAGGTTAAACAATTTAAATTTAATAGAATTTTAAATTAAAATTAAAAAATTTTAATTGAGATTGAGTTAAAAAGCAATCTCATTATTGCCTAATCTGTTATCTTCCGTATTTAAAATACATTTAAATATGATAATAATAGAATATGACAGACAACTATGATGTAAAATCGTGAAAGAGTAACTCCTCTCAATTCCATTTGCTATTTCTATCTAGCTGCAACAATTTATACTTCAGTACGTCTTGAGGGGTGAATTTAAGCATTAAACATGATTTGACTGAGATTGCTGTTTTTTTTTTCCATTTTTGGTAAATGGTTGAGACTGTTGTTGCCTGGATGACTATGGTACTTGGTATAAATTAAAGTACGTACTACTAAATACATTTGTTAGTTATTTCCGATAAAAGAGACTAATGAAGTAACGAACACAGGAAACAGAGGATAAGCTGGGCCAATATATCGCGACAAGAGACAGTGAGACAGCCAGGGGAGTACAGGGCAATTGATTATCAACGTGACGTGATGATGGCATGGCTATCTATGTACGGAAAGCAATTGTCCACATAAAAAGGTCAAATTAATAAGATAATAATAGAAAATTCTTTTTCTTTTCCCCATAAACGCTAAAATAAGTCTCCATTTAATCAGAATTTCACATCCTTCGCTTCATCGTTTCCTATTGGACTCTTCTCTTTTTGGTTATTTTCGTTCTATAAATATAGATAATAAAAGAGACTCTCCTGTTTAGCTATAAAAAGGAATGTTATCTTTCCTTTATTGAACACATAAACACCAAGTCTTCCTTTTTGGCTTTATCTTTCTCCATTTGGTAGCTTTTTTATTCCTTTGATCAGACCTAACTCAAGCTATAGCTTCCCTGAGACTGAAGGTAAACGCTTGGACCAAAAACCCCATCAATGCCATCTTTTCCTTTTCTGTTCTTTATTTTTTGCATTTTATAGCCAATTGTAGTGTATTATTCACTTCTGTCTTCTGGGATTTTCTTGCCTGGATCTGAGCTCTCTCTTAAGTGGGTGTTTTCTCTAGGGTTTCTGCTCAGTTCTCGTTCCAGATTGACGAAACCCCATTTTCCTTAAGCTCTCTTTCCCTGCCATTTGTATGCTTATGGTTTTGGTTTTTGTGTACGTACGAATCATATGCCTGAGTTATTGATTTATGAATATTTTCTAAGGAGAGGAAGATGGCTAGAGAGAAGATCAAGATCAAGAAGATTGATAACATTACTGCGAGGCAAGTGACTTTCTCCAAGAGAAGACGAGGACTGATCAAGAAAGCTGAAGAGCTGTCTGTACTCTGTGATGCTGAGGTCGCTCTCATCATTTTCTCTACCACAGACAAGCTCTTCGAGTATGCAAGCTCCAGGTACGTTTCACCTTTCTTTTCTAATCATGGTGGATGTCTCTTTGTATATCGTCAACACAAGTCTTCCTCTTGAGGATTTCTTTCCCTATTATTATTACACTTCTTATCTCAAGCCTGTACTAGTAAAAGAGTGTATGCGCGTGTGCGACATAGGGACTGGGAGAGTAATAATACGATGAGATTATCTTCATGGCCGTAAATGAGGAGGAGAGGATAAAAAGGCAAGAGCCTTACTGGGATTTCGTGGTTTTCTATGGATTAGAAACCTCGTATCTATGCACATAAAATCCTTTGTTGTAGAATGTTTTGTTGGTCTGTGGACTGATCTCGAACAAGATTAGTAAGTTTGCTAATTTCTAAGTCTTTTAGAGGTACACCTATCTCTCTTTTCTAGGAACTCTACTACTAATGACTTTTTTTTTTGTCCGAAGCCTAAGTAATTCACATGTGGAAAAAGGGGGCCTTATCGTGCTTTTTTTGAGGCTCCCTGAGATTTCAAAGGCTCCATCTGGAGAGTATGCTGTTACGAGTCTTCTTTCTTTGCTTACACATGAAATCTCGTAATCACCAAATTCTTCTTGTACGCACGTTGACTTGTGTTACATAGTATTCGTTATAATTCTGTTTTCTATCTATATTACTGTCTTTTCCGGTCTATTCATCGTACATAACGCCCCTTGTGTGCATCTAGTAGCTTCAATGACTTGCTTGAGCCGTGAATATATCATGGATTCCGTTAGAGAATCGGAAACTTTAGCAGCGGCTAGAGAAATCCTCCATTTGGGAAGAAGCTTGACCTCTTTTCCAATCTTAAACCTACAACGTAGGATTCAATTTAAGGGAACTAACTTGTTGTCCCAAAATGATGATGCTACGAAGTTGATATGTACGAGTTCGATATTCAAAGTGATTTCCTGGGGTGAAATCCTAAAGTTCAACCTAAAATTGGAAATTTTATTATGATAAAGTATCGGAAATTTGTTGTTGGTTGTGTTATTTGAATATATAGCATGGGAGTAAGTGATCAGGAATTGTTAGGACCCTTGACGTGTGAAGATAATACTTTGGTTTAGAATAGGATTGGATGGTTGAAAAATATGTGTAATCTATGATTGTATAAAAACTCTTTCTATTGTGTCTTATTACCCCAAAAACTAATGCCTAATTTCTCTCAAACTCCCATTCGTACACAAGTTATTTCCTTTTCCTGTTATCCTCTCTACTTTCCTCTTTCTTTGCAGTTTTCACTCTTCCCAATATCTCTCAAAGTCCCAAACGTACAAAAGTTGATTCGAGGTTTATATAGCAGAATATTGGAGGTGATATATTGGTTGTATGTTATTACCATAATTGTAATTAATGAGAATGAAGTTGCGGTTTTACCAAACACATAATAAGCATCTAGTTGCAATTAGTTATATTGAAATTGTAAGAAAGAAACAAGAACAATAACTAATATAAAAAAGAACAATGTATTGCACAACCTTTGTACATATAGCTGGAGGAACAAAGATGTTGATATGGTCAGGAAATTTTGTTCAGTTGTGTAATAATATCGCATAAAATAAAGAGGACTAATAATAAAATACCTTATCATTGAAATTAATCACTAGGATTTTAGTAGTTCAGCTTATATTTTCCCATTTGGGCAACTTCAATCTTGCAATATAGGGTAATTGCTAGAGTTATTCTGTAATTATACCTTTCGAAACCTTGAATTTTTAGGAGGTGATAATTCTGAGAATGAAAGTTTAAAGAAAGATAAACCTCTATAGTCTTTAAGTACTATTCTTTTTCACTAGGTATTCCAACATATACCACGTATCTCATAATTCAACACTTTTATATATATTTATCACTAATTAATAAGTTGATACTATTAGATATCTCATAATATTCATATAAACCAGATTAAAGTATTTAGTATAAATTTTTATAATATCGATTTGTGCAATAACTAGGTAATCTATCTCCTCCAAATAGTGGTTAATGTGTTTAACCTGACATTTAAAATAAATGTTTGGGTAACAAGTATGAGATCAATAGCAAATTAAAGCTGTTGTAGGTTATGATGCTTTGCTAATTTTAACCAAAGCTATACTTTGGTCTTATTAATTAAATATCGATATGTTTCTCACCCGAAGGTCAAAGCAGATCTAAATTAATTTAAATAACTTCTATTATGTGAAGGATGAGACATTTCAGAATGCAATGAATGAATAATGAAGTCATAAAAGGTAAGAGCTCGAATAGTTTACAAAAGACGTTGAAGCCATTAAGTTGATAACACGTATAGCTCTAGATAAACTGTCTTTAACGCTCATTTGCTTGGACATGGATGCATTGTCATGACATTATAGTCTGTCCCATCACCCGCATTTGCTTTGACATGGATGCATTGTCATGAAGTAATTTGTATAATGCATAAGATACGCTTTGATAATAATTGTTTCGCAAATAGAGATGATATATATGAAATATAAAGAAATAAAGAATATAAAAGTTTATGTTGTTCGACTAATTGATGTAATCTTTAACAAAGTATTTATAAGGTTACATATAAGAATTTTAATTATGGTGAAATTTTATTGTCAAAAAATCTTAAAGTTACTATATTCTATTTTTACATAAGTTTAAAGTTATTAAAACCCTATTTCTGTAGATGTCTAGTAATGCTAAAACTCTATTTCTATATAGTTTAAGATATATTTTACAATTTCCCATCTTAACTTGAATTCTTTAACGTCCAACTAAAAATCACTCTCTACCACGTAAATCCCCTAGGGTTTCAAGTTATGTAAGCATTTACTAAGTTCAATTTATACTTGAGCTTCTCTGTGAGTAGTAGCTTTATTAACATGTTAGTTACATCCTCCAAGGTGTGCATCCTTTTTGATAAGATCTGAGTAGATGCAATTAATTTTCTAATCTTATGAAACTTTACATCCTTTAATAATTTCTCTTATAAAGTTTCATTATCTCTTGCTCACCAAGATGACTCACTTGCATGTGCTATATCATAGTACTTTTTTTCTTCCCTAAAGATTGAGACACATTTATCAATCCAATTATTGTCTTTTCCATTAAGGCATAAATGCTATGCTATAATTTTCTTTCATTATAATCGATGCATCTTTTACTATCTTAAGTTGCCAAAAAATTATACCCTTGACTATCAAGAGCACCCATGAAATTTAGATTTTTCCTAAGCTTAAGAACATATGAAGTATCTAATGTTCTAATAATTCTATCATGCATCTTAATTTATACGGAACCACTTCCTTTGATAATTTGCTTTTCATCATCAATTCATTACCCTATTTGAAAGTGCCATTCTATATTTTAAAAGAATAGAACTAGTGCTTATTGCAAGTCATATGATAAGCAACTCTAGTGTATATCACTCATCAATTTGCAAAATCTACTCATTTTTAAAACATCACTTCCTCTTCCATCTTCTTCATTGGAATTCTCGTGGACTAGAATAATATATCCTTTTTCATATGTTTATCTTTTCTTGTTTTTGTTTTTTTTAACTATGAACAGTCCCTCTTAAAGTGCACTTTCACTTTATAGTTAAACATCAAATAGTTTTTGCCTTTGATTTGGATTGTGATATCCTTTTCCTTACTTCTACTTTTGTTGACAATCAGACCCAATTCAAATCCACCTTCATATGTACTAGAAACTTTTTTTTTCTAGTTCTTTGGACTGTAAAGCATCCATCACATCATTGACAAAAATAATTTCTCTCCCATACAATATGATATCAATAAAATTATCCCATGAATTGACAAGAAACACAACATGATTATTACTTGATCCTCACCCTCAATTTTAGCCCCAACACATTATAGATCTAAGATGATCTGACTAAAATTATCAATTTAATCTTTCTCTTGCATACTTTCTAACATCCTCAAGATATACAAACATTTCTTTTGATTTAAACACTTATAAGTGATCTTTTCTGATACTTAACAATTCGTAGGTGATATTTTTGATACTTTCTATCACCTCTTTCAGGGACTTGTCACCTAGATTCAACTGCATTTCATTGTGCATCATTGACAGAATCTCTTCCTTGTCTGATATCTCCAAATTCTAAAAAGTAAACACACCACTCTCCTTTTGTGTGTCATCCAAGGACGAATAATTAATATCATAGTGAGTCTCATTTATTGCATATACAGTTTTAATAGAATTTGAGAAAAGATCATTTTAGCACATTTCAAATTTCTTTTTAATTAAGAGGGTTAAAATATTACTATTACCTCATTTTTAATTAAATGATTATTTGCATTGAAAAAATAGGATTAAATTTTTTGTGAATAAAGATTTAATAATAGGAGATGGTAGACAAAAGTGGGTTGGGTGCTAACGATGACAAATTGAATGAATGAAATAATGAGAATGCGTGTCCTTTTTTGGTTTATTTGATAAAAATATGCTAAATAGTGTTATTGAGTGAATATTTATCAGATTTTGCACACACTTGAAATTGCATATGATGATAGTAAGGAAGCAAGAAATGAAGTGAAAAAGAAAAAAGGAATTGGGAAGAAGGAGAAAGAAGTTTATAAGATAAAGAAGACATTAAATGCCATATTGGGAAGTACAAGTAATTTAGGGAGTGACAACCATGTGTTTTATGGTTAATAACAATGAGGTATTATTTACTCAAATTTTTGTAAGCTTTAATATAATTAGTTAGTTGAATCTCTAGGGAATATGAGCCTGAAAAGTATGAAACTCTCTTCTAAATATAAATAGACCAAAAAACTATTATTATTGATTAAGTTATTACGACTATCTATTCAAATAAATAATTTTTAATTAAAATTTTAAATTGACTAAAAAGTGAATACAAATAATTTAACTCCTTTTAGTGTTTTCCTGGTACCAATACCATCTCTTTTTAAGTATACATTGTGGACGAGAACAGATCCTCTATTCCCATAAATCTGTTCTATTGATTTTCATCCACATATTTATGTGGAATCCACACAAATGTGTGGTTAAAAATCAATGGCATAGGCTTGGAATAGGCTAAACGGCACAGGTGATCCCGTGCCGTTGTGGACAAGGAAAGAGGAACTTTACTATAATCTAGCAATTAATTGTATGTTAGGGTTCGAGTGTTGGTGAGAAGCTAACATGTTAAAGAAAATAGGATATATCATGAACAAAGCAGATAAGTAGTGATTCTTTGCCTTGTGCCAAAATAATCTAAAAGTATAAATGTAGACAGTTTCTGAATTCCTTCATTATTAACTAGTACTAGGGAATATCAACCTAAGATTGTTGTTTCATACTTGTGTAGCATGGAGGATATTCTTGGGAGGTATAATCTACAATCAAGTAACTTGGCCAAACTGGACCAACCATCTCTTGAATTGCAGGTAATAGAACATGAACTTTAAGAGCCATTGTATCATGGGAAAGGCTTTTTAATAATTCCAAGCAATTTTTGTTGACTCCTATTGTTCTTAACGGGAAGTTTACATTCCTTAATATAGCTAGAAAATAGCAATCAGATCCAGTTGAGTAAGGAACTTGCTGAAAAGAGCCATCAACTAAGGTACAAATTGTGTAAGATATGGAGGAACTGTACAGAGTTTTGTGTCAAATCATATTCTCTTTACTATTAAAGTCCTATTAAGAGATGTTTGCCTTTTGTAACAGGCAGTTGAGAGGGGAGGATCTGCGAGGACTAAACATGGAGGAACTGCAACGTTTTGAGAAGCTGCTTGAAGCTGGATTAACTCGTGTGCTCGAAACCAAGGTAATATAGGACAAATAGAAGAATTATTAACTACTAGCTAAAAGCACAAAATTAGGAAATATCACTAATATTAGGCTGCTGGAATATCAAGTTTTAATGTTAGATTTTGGCTGGGAATGTTGAAATTTTAGATTTTGTATAGCTGGAATTTTAAGGTTTGATTGCTGAAAATTTAGGCTTAAGATTTAAGGTTTAATTTGGCTAGAGTATAAGTTTGAGATGGCTGGAAAGTAGGTTAGGTTTGTTGCAATTTAGTAAGGAACACAAAGAATGGAAGGTGAGAAACTAAGAATCACTCCTAAGATCTAAAAATCACTCTTAGAAGAAAGCATCACATCTTCTAGTTGAAAACTCAAGTTTGTAGAAAAATTCCAGATTGCTTATTATTGATGAAGAGCTCAAAACTCACACACATATATATAGAGTTTTAGAACCCTTATTCTACTAGGAAAGGATTTCTAACAAATTTAAATTCTATTCTAATTAAAATCCTATAAGTCCTAAATAACTAGGATAATATATGTAAAATTGAGTAACATATTTAACTTATTACTATTTCCTATCTAGTAAGGAATCCGAATATAATCTAAATTTCACCCTTTATCTTTTGTTATCAACTCAATTCCCAATTTTCATCCTACCAAATTAAGACTTGTGGCTTACTAATTTTTCCTCTTTTATTTCTTTTATATACTATAAGTTCTTTTGCATCAATTCTCCCTGGCTTATCTGAAGTCGTCCTTGATGTAGAATGTGATAAATACTGTTCATATAAGTCTAGATTAAACTTTTGAAATTCTAACTCTAGAATTCAAGTACTGCAAAAAATTGGAAATTGTCGATATCCTCCATGTCTTGTGGCTACAATTTGTTCATCAAGAACATCCTCTATTTCCTCTTTAAAATAAGGAGTGGCTGGAAGTCTTATAACTATAGTAGGGGATTGCTCATCTTCTCCATGATAAATAGTTAAGTCCGCAACATTAAAGATAGAATTTATTCCCATGTCACTTGGTAATTCCAAAACATAAGCATTAACACTTATCTTCTTGATGATCTTAGAAGGTCCAACATTTCATGAATGAAGTTTCTTATATTTTCCTTCTTAAAAATGTTCTGGACGAATCCTAATCATAACCATATCTCCTTCATTGAATTCTATCAATTGATGATGTTGATTAGCATGTTCTTTATAAAACAAATTGCTGGTTGTTATTTTTGGTTGTATCTCATCAAAGATGCCCCTTATATGTTATGCAAAACCTTCAACTTCAACACTTATTCGTGTTGTTTGTGATAAAGAAACAAAATCAATAGGCTTCCTTGGTTGAACTCCTTAAACTATCTCAAAAGGACTTTTATTAGTAAACCTATTGATAGAATTGTTGTATGCAAATTCTGCCATAGGAAGAATTAGGTCCTAATTTTTCACATTGTTTCTATCTGAACATCTTAACAGGTCCCCCAAACTTCTATTCACCACCTCTATTTGTTCATCGGTTTGGGGATGGAAAAAACTTGAAAATTGAAGCTTAGTGTTCAATGTTTTCTATAGAGTTCTCTAAAAATAACTCAAAAACATTACGTCACATTCAGAGACGATGGTTAAAGGTAATCCAAGGAGGCATACAATCTATTTAAAGAATAGTTTAGCTATATAGAAATCATCATAAGTCTTGGAACATTAAATGAAATGACTCATCTTGGAAGACCTATCCACCACCATGAAAATTGAATTATAGCCTATTATAGTTTTAGGAATTCCCAAGACAAAATCCATACTTATGTCCTGCAATAGTTAATGAGGTATGAACAATGGTATGTATAATCTAGAATTTTTTTTCCTTCGTTTAGCTAATTGACATGTTCGACATTGTTGTATGACCTTAGACATGTGCCGCTTTAAAGAGGGCCAATAAAAGTGATCTTTAACCTTTGTAATGGTTTTATCTCTTCCAAAGTTTCCTGCTGCTGCTCCATGATGTAAATCCCAAATCACATACTCCATTATAGAAGTATTAGGTAGGCAAAGTTGATTTCCTTTGAAAAGATAGTCATCATGGATCCTAAAAGAAAAGTGTTGTTTTATCCAACTGTAATTTTTGAACATATTATTCCAAAATCTCGATCTAAAGCATATTCTTTTTTTATTTTGTCGAACACCACAATTGTTACTGCTAAATTGTTAAGCAAATGACTCTTCCTACATAATGCATCTACTTCGTTATTCTCAATTCTTATCCGATGCTTAATAACCAAGTGAAATTGCTCCAAAATTCACTCCATAAGGTGTTCCTTTTGTTCAATTTCTTTTGAGAGTTAAAGTGTTTAAGAGATTTATGATTTGAATATAGAATAAACTCCTTGTATGAGAGATAATGATTTAGTTACTTGTTGTCTTAAGTATTGTTCCGCTCTTAAAGTCAAGTGATACGCATCTTCAAGACTGTAAATCCTTTGCATTATTAGCTCCTTGCGAATTTCTACGATTAAGCCATTTTTGTAGTCATATATAAGTAGTTGTTCTGACTCTGTCTCTTCACATTGAATAGAGAGTTCATTAAATATTTCTGTGTACTCAGTTAAGGACATAAACGCTTGTCTAAGGGTTAATGGCAAGTATTTTTCCATTAACTTCATCTTCATCTCTTCCCAATCAACAATTAGTGACTAGTTTGTTTTTCCAAATCTATCCTCTATCGATCTCCACCAGAGTTTAGCGTGTCCGACTAACTTTATTTTTATGAATCGAACTTTTCGATCTTCTAAAATGTGGTAACAATCAAAGAAATCTTCCATTGCTACTCTCCAGTCTATAAATAGGGGTGGATCCATCTTTCTTACAAAATTAGGGGTTTGAAAACAAACTTTCTTAGTAATATCATCGATTTTATTGTGTTTCAACTCTATCGTGACCTTTAAAGGCTTGTATGCACTCTCTATATGCTGGTTGTTGATTTCTTTGTCTAAGATCTCTCGGTAGGTGTTGATTTCTTAACCCCATTTGTTGTTGAGTATAGTTTGTTGTTTGATATTATTTTTTGGACTAGTTCTTGGAGTATCTTAGGATTGAGGGTCAGCAAGGTCCAATCTTTTTATAACTCTTAGAAGTATCTCATCTCGTTCTTAGTCGTTGAATATTCCTCTATAGGCCCTTTCACTACATGTTGCTATCGTGAACCAAAGCTCTCATACTAATTCGATGTAGGACAAATAGAAGAATTATTAACTAGTAGCTAAAAGCACAAAATTAGAAAATATGGCTGATATTAGGCTACTGGAATATCAAGTTCCAAAGTTGGGTTTTGTCTAGGAATGTTAAAATTTCATATTTTGTATAACTGGAATTTTAAGGTTTGATTACTAAAAATTTAGGCTTAGGATTATAAGGTTTAATATGGCCAGAATATAGGTTTGAGATGATTAGAATGT
Organism: Erythroxylum rufum; assembly: GCA_027478365.1. Lineage (NCBI taxonomy): Eukaryota > Viridiplantae > Streptophyta > Magnoliopsida > Malpighiales > Erythroxylaceae > Erythroxylum > Erythroxylum rufum. The sequence continues at coordinate 12,768,662 of JANIHZ010000006.1, read as the reverse complement.
GGGTTAGGTTTTTTGGAATTTAGTAAGGAACACAAAGAATGGAAGGTAGAAAACTAGAAATCACTCCACACCTTCTAGTTGAAAATTCAAGTTTGTAAAAAAATTCCAGATTTCTTATTATTGATGAAGGGTTGAATTCACACATATACATATAGAGAAAGAGTTTTAGAACCCTTATCCTATTAGGAAATCGTTTTTAACAAATTTAAATCCTATCTTAATAAAATTCTATAAGTCCTAAACAACTAGAATAATATATGTAAAATAGAGTAACGTATTTAACTTACTACTATTTCTTATTTAATAAGGAATCCTAACATAATCTAAATTTCTGCCGTTATGTTTTGTTGTCAATTCAATTCCAAATCTTTATCCCATCAAATTGAGAATTATGATTAACTAATTTTTTCTCTTTTATTTCTTATATATACTTTAAGTTCTTTTGCATCACAAGGTTTTTGTCCATTGCTTTAATATGTAGTAGTTATTATAGATATTTAACTGTGATCACTTCCGTACTAACCTGTACCTTTCGTTTTTACGTAGAAGGCAAAGTTTACGACTGAGATTTCTGCACTGAAAAGGAAGGTAAGATTAAGTTTGAAGAGGAAAATGAATTTGGGGTTGTCAAAAGAAGGATATAGAGCATATTCATCGTTCAACCTGCTTGCTTTTGGAAGCTTTATACGAACAAAGTTAAAATTTCCAAGTAGTTATAACTGCAGCTGTTACGATTATCTTTCTAGTGTGCTAATTAATGAATGTGATCAAAGTATGGCTATCATTAGAACTGCTTTTCCTTAGATGTAAGCATGCACATGTCTATAATAGCTGAAGATAATGACAACGTACTTCATCGAGTTGCAAGTTGCATGGGCAAAAGAACTTGAAAATGAACATCCAGTTGATTTCTTTGTTTTCTCTGAATCACAAAATGGGATTTACTTTGATGAACTTTATTGTTTAAAATAAGCTAAATTGGGATTAATTTTATAATACCTCCATGTTTGGCCTTTTTCAATGTATATAGGAAGCCTTGCTGCTGGAAGAGAATAAGCAACTAAAGCAAAAGGTAAGAATTTCCAGTTCTAGTAACTGAATTGTCAACCAATTACGAAATCATCTTATTTAATTAGAACTCATCCTGTGGTTTGCTGCATGCAGATGACAATGATGTGCAAATCAAAATGGGCAGTGTCTTTAGAATCTGAAAATATTGCAGTTCAAGAGGAAGGATTCTCATCAGATTCTGCCACCAATGTCTGCAGTTGCAGCAGCGGCCCTCCTGTAGAGGGTGATAGCTCTGATACTTCTCTCAAATTAGGGTAATTTCTGTCTCCTTCTCTTTGTGTGTGAGTTATAAATGGAATTCCATTTTTAAAATGGTGAAGTAGTTGGTATTTTCTTTCTAAAAAACTCAATATTATCTCACTTACACAGAAGAAATGGAACTCGGCCCACCCTTTGTTGACTCCTGTCCCTTTCCCTTTGGTCTTTGGTTATAGGAGTTAAAGTGTTTTGGCTGTTACTTAAAACTTCATATGGTATTCTGCTTGATAAGTTAATAGACACAAGCTTCTGCTAAACACCGTTTCCCAATAACCATGTCATTTCAGTTGTCACCTGTACCATGTAAGGAGGAATTAAGTTATCACTGGCATATAGTCAACCTTGGGAGAGACTTCTTTCGAGTACTTGTTGCCTTGATTTCACACTCCAAAACTTCAGTTTTCAAAAGCTTTCCAAACAAAACGAGTGTTCTTCTTTAACGAGGAGATATACCAGATCTATCAGCTTCATTCTTGCAAACATATATTTGTGATGTATGTTAAAGATTATTGATCTTCCCCTTGAAATTCTTGTACAGGCTTTCTATCTGAAAGCAGAAGACTGAGTGAAGACACAACTCAGATTCCTCTGAGGAGCATCAATAAAATGTCGGGCCATCGTCGTTTGGAGATGATTTTAACCTCCAAAGATTTAAGTACCTTACTATGTGATGAATGCGTATGGCAAGTGAAGACATTTTGTACTCTTCATTGTATTCATGATCCTTGTAGGTGAATGTCTTCGGTATATATCTACAAAGATCTAGTGCATACCTCTGAATACGTCAAAACTCCTAATTGCACTATTGTAAAGAATAAAACTCATCCACACTTTCTTCTCCTTACATATCACCTTTGGTTATAGGTGATGTACAAGTCCTATATGTTGAATCTCGGTAGCGCTTAGTCCATTTAAGCTTTCCAAGTCAGACTTAAGACCTTATTGGAGATGTGTTTACAGATCTTTACTAGAATAAATTGTCATTCTCAAGGTTTTTTATGTCAAAGTTCTTCGAAAACATCTTTAGGGTTAAATCAATGTTGGCAAGCATAATATCATCCATATACAAATCAAAAACACAAATTTAGTTTGGGTGAGCCCGCACCGCGTAGGTTTTGTCCCCTTTGGTGGCAGCGAGTTGAACTACAATCGTTTGCCTCTGTGGGTATCTGGGGATCGAACTCGAGACCTCAGGGTTTTGTTGAGTGCAAGACTCATGCCTCACACCACTTGGTGCATGTGAGGCGTGGGTCGTGCACCCAACAAAACCTTGAGGTCTCAAGTTCGAGCCCCAAACACCCACAGAAGTAAACGGTTGTAGTTTAACTCGCTGCCACCAAAGGGGACAAAACCTACGCGGTGTGGGCTTACCCAAACCAAAAAGGCCCAC
>JANIHZ010000006.1:12696763-12712854 GCA_027478365.1 Erythroxylum rufum | reverse complement strand
TTTTTAAAATATCTGTCATTTTTATATTGATATAGACCATTTTAATTCGACAATAGTAACTATCAGTTCAATTAACATGACATTTTTACTGCGCATGTGCGCAGTGTTAATCTGCTAGTAAACTTATAGTTTACGAGTCAACAAGTTCGTTCATAATTTTCATTTATGTATATTTTATTCACATTATCATTTTTCATTATCTAAATTCAATAAATTTGATGATATTGAATACATTTGTTTTCAGTCCAGATTTTTTTATATTTTCTGGCTTAAAAATATTTCAAAATATGATATAAAATTTTAAAATACATATATGCCTCAACCTATAGAAGTTGACCTACCGTAACGCGCGACTGAAAACATACTATTTATATTAAAATAATTAATTCAAAGTTAAAAAAAGTTATGAAACGGGGCAGCAAGAAAATATGACATAAACTTTGGGGTTTAGTTTGTAGTTACTGTGCATTATTATGTCCTGCCCCCTTTTCATGTCTTAAAGAGTCCTAAATTACTTCACCGTTACGGAACTCAATCATCAAGTACTGAAATCGAGCGTGAAACAAACGTTCTCACCCTACAGTTAATTACTAATAATACGATGAGAACTCATTTCCACGCTCCAATAAAGCGCGTAAGATCAAGGTCCCAGTAATATTTACTGATTTCGATTATATTACTTTAGCCCTTTTCTCTCAGCTCCCAATTTCTGAAATCAATTTCTATTCGCCGATTAGTCTTGAATTTGCCTTGTTGCTTAGAATTCGATTGCCGGCACCATCTTCCGATGAAGAACAATCTGGAAATCTTTGATTTCAAGGAGGAAGACGAGTTATCGGAGATCACCGCCGGTAAATTCTCCAACAAATTAAAAAACCCTAACCTCGTCAGTCCCACCATTTTGAAGTACGACTTTCTCGAACACGGTAAGCTTCCCGAATCTTCTCCAGAATCTCTACTTTGATTGCTGAGGTTTCTCTGCTTTGATGATCCCGATTCAATACACGTTTACCTGTGATTGTAAACTAAATGCTCTCTAAGTAGTCAGAAATTTGGCATTCGATTTGCATGCCAAAGGCATTACTTGTTTATAGAGTTCACAATCAACTAGGATTGGTAATACTTTGTCATCAAGAAATATAATAACTAAAAATAATCTAATAAATGAGAAATATGGCGAGCTTCTGGTGTTTTTGAAATTTTGAGTTCATTGCATATCGGCAATTTTTTTGGGTTGTATTGTGAATGTTGATAATTGGTTTTAACTCTTTGAACATAACCAGTTACACTGACGCTACTGATCTAGAAAATTTAAATATGTTTAAGCACAATTTTGGCATTTCTATAATATGATCAATTTTTCTTTGCTTATAAATTTTTGGTTCGTGTTTGCAGTTGATCAAGGACCTGATTCCCTGAAGCATGATACTGACAGTTTACTTTGTGTGGATGTTGATGTTATGGACTGTGATCGTAGTTGTGACAAAGCTAATGCAGTAATGATGAGGGAGGACTTCTTCAAAAAAGAAGGAAATTCTAGCTTGTTTGCAATTTCTCAATCAAATTGCTTAATTCTTGGTCAAGATTTTAATTCCCATGTGGATGATTCTGAGCCCAAAAGTTCACCAGAGAAATGCCGGGTAACTAGTGCACTCTCAGATTCTCCATCCAGTGTACATTCATTTTTCATATCTCAAGTTAATTTGAATCTAGCAGTTTTTCTATACTCTGTTGGATGATTAATTTCTATGCTACCTCTTCCGAATATTTAGAGCGAGCCAGTTGATGTGCAACCAGATGCTGATGGAAGCATGGATGAGAGTTCTCCATCAAGTCCAATATCTGATGTTTTAGAGGACGGCGGTATTTCCTTATAATATTCATTCATTTCATAATCCATTTCCCTTGGGCATATGGATGGTCTACGTTGATATCTTATAACAGTCTTATACTTGATGTCAGTTGATGTGAATAATGGTCCAAGAAGTCATTGTTCCAGTGGCTCAGAAACGGTACATTGTGATACTCAAGTCATTCACTAACTTGTTATTTGCTCGAGTATAGATTAAGGCCTTACATTTGTGTGATGTATAATATATTTTGATAATGAAAGATGCTGACTGCTGTTCTGATGATTGTGATGACCAGAAAGCTTTGGTTTTACTGATTGTATGTATCATTTGAAATTTGCAGGATGATATTGATATTGCTGTTGATTATTTTTTATACCGGCAAAAGTTTTATTCTGGGTGCCTTGTAACTTTTTCTTCCTGTGGCATTAAAATTGACGGTTTGACTTCGCATCCTGATCAAGAGTCCTTTAGCATTGAAATGGGAATTGATGATATGATTCATGTAGAATCCTATAACCTTGAAAAGGTGAGTTACAGTTAACTGTGGCGGTATATATTATGTTGCTAAGATATTGCTAATCAACTAACAAATTCTTATCTATGTGTGTAAAGTTTGCAACTGTCACAATTAAGATTCACATACTATCAAAGGATGCAGTGCAAGTTGACAATGCCCGTGGTGCATCAGGTCAGTGGTCTTCTTCATATTCTGTACTACCTTTTGATAACTTGGTGTTCTTGTTTTATGCATTTAGCTGTCATGTAGCTTCGAGGTCTACGTTCTTCTATAGCTTAGATTTCTCCCAGTTTGTTCTAAATGGTTCACCTCCTAATTGAGTAGGCCCCACTGGTCTGTGCAACTTTGATCTCCCTTTCTTTCAACTTTCACGACATTTGTGGAAAATAACCCTTTCATTAAGAAGTTTCTAAAAATAGAGATGTCATGTTGACCCTATAGTGGTGCAGTTATGTAATGCATCGCTATGGAATTGTGTTTCATCTACTGTGGTAAAATATCAGCTGTAGTGATTGTGCTGAAATATTTGTGAGGTGCTTTCATTGTATATAACATAGGATCTTTAACACTTAGGTTTTAGAGCAACTAGTTGATTGCTAAGGTATTTTATTATGTTTCTAAAGGCTTTTGTAATTTTTCATAATACATTTCTACAGTGCTTGTTTAACTGGTTTTATATGCCAATTATGTGCATAGTTGTGGAGGAGCTGGAGTTTGCGGCATTTGAACCTAACTGGATTGGAATGTGGGAACATATTACATCTTTGAATACAAAATACTCTGCAGTATGGAGGACTGTGCATGAGTAAGCATATAAAAACATTGTTGTTACTAAGAATTTCTGCATAATCATTATTCTCTGAATAATTGTCAACTATGAATAAATTTGTATCCATTGAAGAAATGGTTTATGACTTTACATATCCCCCTGTTGATGATCATACTTGATGGTAGAATGACATTGTTATTTTTATTCTTAAATTGTTGTGTAGAGTCATGCTGATATCTGCATTAGGTTTTAGAAAATGCTATATAAGCCCTCTTCCCTCCATGTAGTTGTAGCATGTAACTTCCGTTCAATGTGTCTGTAAGTGTTAAGAATCTATTACCTTGCTGTGAGTTTATCTCTTGCTGTAATCTTGGTTTTCTGTAAGTGGGTGAGAGTTCTAGGTGCTTAATCTATGTGTCTATTTGTATGGATTGAGTTTGGAGAATTTAGTGATAAGAGTTAAATGCTTGGAAACAGACATGGTACATGTAGGCTGAAGTTACCTGGAATACAATCTGTGTAACATCTTTTTCTTCAGTTATAAATCAGGATCAATTAACAACTAGAGGCAAAGTAGATGCATGTTCTTTGCTTTCAGATAAAGGCAACTGTGTTGACTATCCACAAAAAATCCAATGCACATTATAGCGAGCACTCCTTTGCATTGTCCTACATATTATAGTTTCTCTTTTAATAGCTTTCAAAAGTGGGAATTTTTTTATGATTTGGTAGTTTAGTTAAAATCGTATTTTTGTGAATGCTTTTCTTTACTGTCTTAAATTCTCTTTTCCCTTTTTATGTTATATCATAGTACGGATGTTGGAAGTGATGGAAGAGTAGACTTACTTCAACAAAGGCCTTATTTTCCAAAGTGAGTAATAAGTCTTATCCTCATTTTTAATGCATGATGTTATATTAAGCTTTGACTTAATGCTTCTTTTGTCACTTGTAATATTTCCTTTTCTGATTTCCGCTCCTCATGCTGCTATGTGTATCTGGTGTTTTTAACGTGCCGATTAAAAAGTTATAATGTTGTGATTGTCTCAAGTCTTACTAATGAAAACTGAAAACTATTTTGGGTGATGATGGGGTTCCTCGTGGTCTTTTTTTGTTTTAAGAGATAACTTGGGATCAACTTATAACTTCCTAAAATGATTATATGCATATGTAATCCTTAAACTGTCTGATGAGACTTTCAAGTTCTGTGGAGTGTTTTCACTTTACATTAATGTCTTGTTAGATGAAGATTCCTTGTGCTCTCCAAGAAAACATATCAAATATTTATTTCTTTAGCATGGGGATATTCTACTGGCATGACACGCATACATACATGCTTATGTAGTGTGTGCAGTTGTATGTAAATTTTAAATCTTTGCCTATATGATCTGTAGAACAAACTTTGCTTTCTGGAATTGCCTAGGTGAGCGTCTCCTAGTTGTTTAAAAAAGTTGTAGATGGAACAAGTCTGCATCTCTTAACCCTTGTATGAGAACTGAATAATCTATGGGGACCTTACAGTTTTGATGAGGCCTTTGAAGATATGGTCTATCCACAAGGGGATTCAGATGCCGTTTCGATCAGCAAGAGAGATGTAGATCTATTACAACCCGAGACATTCATTAATGATACAATTATTGACTTCTACATCAAGTAAGTTTATGTGCATCATATTGCTTGTGCATTATAACTTGTCCACTTCTAGTTCTACTTATTGAGGATGAGGATGGTATACTTAGGTTGCCTATTCTTGTTAGTTTTATAATATATAATGATCTATTGTAACTACATATTTTTTGTGCTGTTAGTGCCTGCATCTTGTTCTCTGTTGCTTTGTATATGAACGGGTTCTTGAACATTCATGCATCTTAACTTGATTTTGCTTTTTCATTTTTCTTCTAGTTGCTTAAATGTTTTTACTATTATGCTAACCTTATTTGAAGCAATTCATGTTATTTTAATCTAAGCGGTGCCAAAATGACCTGCCTTTATAAGTTTCAATTTGTTTTTATCGTTAAGAGCTTGCTAATTGAGGAATACAATTGTTTGGCAGGTATCTGAAGAATCAAATTCCAGCGGAGGAAAAACATAGATTTCACTTTTTCAATAGCTTTTTCTTTCGGAAGCTTGCTGATCTAGACAAAGATCCATCTAGTGCTTCTGATGGGAGAGGTGCTTTCTTACGTGTTCGTAAATGGACAAGGAAAGTGGATTTATTTGGGAAGGATTATGTTTTCATTCCAGTAAATTTCAAGTAAGAGAATGATTAGAAGAGTAGCTTATTTCGTATAATATGTGTTGCTGTGAGTTCTTTGTTCATGTGGTTTGTGATGTTATTTGGTGACAGTCTTCATTGGAGTTTACTAGTAGTATGTCATCCTGGTGAGGTGGCTGATTTTAAAGGTGAGTTTTACAGTTATTTGTGGTACCTGTCTGTATTTTTAGGATTTTATTGATTTCTTCTTATATTTATCAGATAAAGAATCAGGGAAGTCTCTGAGAGTACCATGCATATTGCATATGGATTCCATCAAAGGAACTCATGCTGGTCTAAAAAATCTTGTTCAAAGGTATCGCAAAGTTTTTGAAATTCATAATTGATGTTGTCTGCTTTGTGCATATTATCACAGTGAAGAATGAAAATGTTTAAGATCATACATGACATTTCTTTCAAAAATGTGCAAGCAGTGAGGTATTATCCAAATTAAATAATTTTCCTTCACTTACTTACCATGCCTATTCCTATTTTTGACGAATCAGTGAATCACACTGTTGAAAATGGGTACTAAGTTTTGCAATCATATAATTGGTACACAAAGCACAATCTAATGTATCTTGCTTAGTTACCATGCCAATTCCCATTTTTGACGAATCAGTGAATCACACTGTTGAAAATGGGTACTAAGTTTTTGCAATCATATAATTGGTACACAAAACACAATCTAATGTATCTTGTTTTATCCATTGTTTGCCAATGCAGTTTTTGGACATAAACAGACATAAACTGTCCTAGTTTTGTCCTTTCATTCTCTTTTTCTCTGATTGATTTTTTTTTTGACATCTTTCGTGCTTTCCTGGAGTCACATATGTATATATGTATGTTAATATATATATATATATATGTTGTGTCACTATTGGACCTTCACATGGCAGTTACTTTTGGGAGGAGTGGAAGGAGAGGCACAAGGAAACATTGGAAGATTTTTCTTCAAAGTTCTTGAATTTACGGTTTGTACCACTAGAGGTATTTGTCTTCAAAGTTCTTGAGTTTACGGTTTGTAGCAGTGGAGGGATTTCCATGCCATATTATATACTGGCTACTGGCTGTCAATACTTTTGCAATGCCTTGAATTGTCTAGCCACCGCACTCTCCAATAAAAATCCTGCATCTAACAAGCATCTCTCTTTTTCTCATGTACAAACAAGCCTCCATCGTGATTGTACAAGCATACAGACACATAGTTTATAGAATTTCTAATTTTTGCGTCTGACATTTAGTTAATGTTTATGCAGCTGCCACAGCAGGAGAATATGTTTGACTGTGGCCTGTTCCTGCTCCACTATTTAGAGCTATTTTTACTTGACGCCCCTTTGAATTTCAACCCATTCAAAATTGACAAATTCTCTAGATTTGTAAGTGGATTCGCTCAACCATAAGCTTCTCTACAAGTATTTTAGTTATAGGTTCTATAGGAATGAGAAGATCCTATTTGGTCAACTGCCTAGCAACAAACTCCTATATTCCTTACATTAGAGTATTTCTGAACAAAGTCCCTGGATAGCAGGCCTAAGGGTTTTCTTGTTGATGAATTTTGTTTCTCTCTTCATATGTTTTGCTTATCCATTTTCAAGGTTTTTATAAATGATGTATCCTCTTTTAATTTCTCAACTTTATAGAGCCTGTTTTGTAAGTGGACCAGATGGATTGACAATAACTTCTAATATTCTAAACCTTGTATTTGCGTGGATATGGAAACTATAGATCAAAAGACTTCTATTTTGCATTCTTAGTTTGGGCTATATCTATATTGAAACTAGGTCTGAAGTATGCTTTTTCCAAGATGATCAAGAGCAGTCCTGACAACATACCACGTATGGTTTGAACTGAATCCTTAAACTATATTGGTTTCTAATCAAAATTTTGTTTTCAGCAACAAAGTCACAGAACCTCTTAATATAATTTTCAGTTGAAGGTTGTCTGTGTTGTGCTAACTTAGCGTAATGACCAATGATTGTTCATAAGAGCTTATTGAGTCTTTTGACGTTTAATATGTGTTGCTTCATATCGCATCATTCTCTCTCTGTTTTTTCCCTAACCAGCTTAATGTTGATTGGTTCACCCCATCCGAGGCTTCTCTAAAACGCACTCTTATTCAGAGGCTGATTTCTGAGATCCTGCAAGATCAGTTTCAACAAGGTGAATGTGGGGATGAACTGCACTGTGATCTTTCAAAAAATGATCGCAAAGATACTGGAAGGGAGTTTGTTTCTGAGGGATGCACTCCTACTGTATCTTGTCAAATAGCTAATTCTGAAGCAGACCATGGGATTGAAATCACTCTATTGGATACATGTTCAGTAAGGAACTCTGAATGTGTTAATGATTCAAGTTTGGTTGTCAGAGAATTTTTCGAGCCAGGAGTTACAGCAGGATCATTACTTGCACGGTGTTCATCCTTTGATCAGCCATCTTCATATTACCGCCTTAACTCTGCCGTTGCACAGATAGAGGTATTCACATCACATTTCTGAATAAATTTATGCACAATCCTTTGTTCTTTGCTAAAAGGTTCCCTCCCCTTTTTTTTTTTCGAAACAAAGTTCCCTCCCTATTTTATTAACTTATTTATTCTGTTCTTTCATTCCACCTTTTCTATGTTGAAATTTTGACAAGATCTTTCTAGTCTGTAATTCGTGCTCTCCTTTTATGCCATTGATGCGTCTCATTTTATGGCAGGATGGAGCAGAAACTGCAGAGCAGCTTCTTTATTACTCTTCTGGAGAACCCGTCTTCCACCAAATTGCAGGGATGATGCCTCCATCTGGTTCTATCCCATTCTCATATCAAGGTTTCGGGGGTGATCCATCTTGGAATCCAGAGATTTCTATGCAAAGAGAGGAGGATGGTTCTCCTTCAGAAACATCTGTCTCCAATTCAGACGATTCAGAAATAGGCATCATTGAGAATGATCATATGGAGGAAAATGTTGGGTCTTCTCAAAACAACATTGATGAACAAAGATATGCATCTATGGACAACATGGATTGTTTAACTGATAGCCGCATTTCTACATCTAATGAATTTCTGGGTACTTCAACAGCTGGGATGGCTGAAGATGGCAATAAATTTACAGGTAGCTGTGAGAACCACAGCCTTGCTTCTTGTCCAGATGATACGACTGTATCATTACCCCAGAATGAAAGCCCCAAGTTGGAAGGCGATGGAAAAATTGAACCGGAGAGTAGAGAGGTTGCTGCAGACGATGTAAAAACAATTGACAATGAGGTCCAATTAGGGTCAAATGAAAAGCAAGATTTAAAAAAAACTGGGAATGAGATCATCGCAGAGTCGGAAGAAAAGCAAGATTTACAAACAATTAGGAATGAGGTTATGGCAGGGCCAGAAGAAAAGCAGGAGTTACAAACAAATGGAAATGACGTTATGACCGGGTTAGAAGAAGAGGAGTTACAAACAAATGGAAATGACGTTATGACCGGGTCAGAAGAAGAACAAGCTGCAAAACGTCGTCGGCTTATGCCTTCTTTTGTAGAGAAGGGAGATTTGACTGGGAGCTTATCGGAGGATCTCCATTTGTAATTTAAGGCAAAAGAAAGATGGAGGTTTCTTTATTTTGTAATTCTTGTGGGTAGAGCATATTTGTGAATCTATGCCATAGTGTCAATAGTGCCAGGGCTGTTTCTAACATTAACTTAGAACAATTGGTGTACGGATGGTCTCTAGTTTTCTTACGGAAACTAGTCCATTAAATTGTCTTAAGCATTCAGATTAATATTACAAAACCATCCCAAATCTACCCTTTCGTTACGATTAATTATCGAAATCTACTCTAACAGCCAAGCAGTAGTTTGGTACTTCAAAAAGGAGACATTATGTGCAACTATTTGATATTATTATTAAAATGTAATGATAGGATCAATTGTAAAATTTTTAAACTATTTTTATTTAACTTTTAATTTTTTTTAGTTTGATTTATTTTAATTTTAAATTTGTTTAAAGATTTTAATCATATTTTAAAATTGTAACTTAATCTAATTTTGTAATTATTTAATACTGACTTTTTAAATTTTGGTTTTACTTTTACCAGTCGGTGTGGTTTTTAAAATTTTGTTAAAATGTCTTGTACTGCAAAAATTGCAGAGGAGCACCCAAAGGCCAAAGCTCGAGTGGATTACCAAGCCATCACTGTCTCTCAAACTAGCGTTTTCGTTCAAGAACTCGATGAGAAAACAAGTTTGTCATGAAAAAGCAGAGATCCGGACACTTCTCACATTTAGACAATTGGATTTTGTTTTTCCTTTTTGTGGTTAGATAGAGATTCGAGAGGCAGTCGAGAAGATTGTGAAAATGAATCAGTTGCTGTGGAGGAGTCACCACCTGAATCAATCCCAAAGAATTGGACTGGCAGGCACTTGCCTCCTAATTCTACCACTTTTCTTCTCAAATCTGTTTCAACCATTAGGCAGAGCCTATCCTTCTATCTTCTCCGTACGAATCTTTGCTCTAATCCATCTCGTTTTCATTTTTCATTCGATTTTCTCTCCTTTTTTTTTTTTTTTCCTTCTTTTGGCTCTGGGATTTGCTTTTCCTCTGATGGGTGCTACGATGCAGGAGTGGAATGCTCCCAAACCCAGGCACTTACCACTTCTCAACGCTGCTTTGGATCGCCGTATTGTAAGTAGGTGATTTTGTTTTTCTTCCTTTATTTTTCTTTGCAAAGAGATGCCAATGTTAGAATTTGCTATTTGACATTGTCTAAAAGTTGAATTTCTTATTTACCAAAAAAAAAAAGTTGAATTTCTTTAATTTTAGCCCATCAGAGATCAGAAAGAGCTGTGGTCTCCCCTGCCCTACCAAGGATGGAAACCTTGTATTCAGTCCAGAACTAATCCATGTAAGTTGTTTAATGTGTACCTAAGTGATGCCATAAGAGTAGTTTTCTGTCAAGATATGTTTTTTTCAGTTTTTTCATTTGGAAATGGTGCGAGGAGATATCATTTGCTGACATAGTTGCTGTTACTTTTTTCAAGTATTGCCCGACAAGTCTCAAGGGTACATCCAAGTGTTCCTTGACGGAGGATTAAACCAGCAGAGAATGGGAGTAAGCATCCTAATTGCCTTAAAACCAGATCTGTAGTTAAGCAGACATATATTTGGTCCCTTGGAGGTCCGATATTATTACTTGCCACTTGAGCTAAGGCTGTGGCAAAGAGAATGTTATTTACTGTAGCATGTGCCGGAGCTTTCAGTGGGTGGTTTTCAATCCACTGACTTTCATATGAATGCGTGCTGCGTGCTTGATTAGGATTTTATTCATTTCTTTTTCTAAACCTCTTCTTTTTTGCTTTTCTTTTCAAGATATGTGATGCGGTTGCTGTTGCCAAAATACTAAATGCAACACTTGTTATCCCACACCTCGAAGTAAATCCTGTTTGGCAAGACTCGAGGTATCTTGGGCATTAGCTACCATCTGGAATTATGATATTCAAAATCCTGGCGATTTCTCTTAAAAAGAAAAACTTGAAAGTAACATTCTTCACAGCTCATTTGCAGAGATATTTGATGTGGATCACTTTATTAATGTTGTGCGACATGAGATTCATATAGTCAAAGAGTTACCCAGTGAGTACTCCTGGAGCACGAGGGAGTATTATTCTACAGGCATAAGAGCTACTAGAATAAAAACTGCACCTCTTCATGCTTCAATTGAATGGTACCTGGACAATGTCTTGCCTGTGTTTCAAAGGTTGGCAATTCTTGCTATTTGTCTCATTCATGACTATTCTGAACTTGTTGAATTTCCTAGTCTGTCTTTGTTTGTAGATAAAGTGAAGATAGTTGCTTGTATCCAGTCTATAAGGACTGGCGATCATTGCAGTTAGGTGCTGTGTCCCTATATGATCTCCACATTTGTGATTTATATATAAATTTATTATTCATCTCAAATGGGAAACAGAAAAGTGCTGGAGCTGAACACTTCATGCTCCTAGAACATGTCTCTCTGGGACTCATTTTGCATTCAATTGTATTTGATTTGCTCTTTGTTCAATTATGTCATAACATACCTCAAATAGATATTTTATTCACATGGCACTACCTGTTATGAAATTCTAATTGATGTTGCAGTTATGGAATCGCTGCCATTGCCCCATTTTCTCATCGCTTGGCATTTGACAAATTGCCAGCAAGCATTCAGCGCCTGCGTTGCAAAGTCAACTTTGAAGCATTAATCTTTGTTCCTCATATTATAACTTTATCAGAGATGCTTGTTACTCGTCTCCGCTATCCTTCTGGTGATATTGAGAAGAGAGATATTTCTGAAGAAAATGGATCTGGAAAGTTTGTTGTTTTGCATCTTCGCTTTGACAAAGTATGATCGACTTTCAATTGACAGGCAGTAATGTTTGTTTCAATATATGAAACACTCAACCAGGATGCTTCTTTTCTCTCTTTTTAAGGAAAAGCACTCTAAAGGTTCTGTTTGTGGATACACATACTAATAATTTTACACTAGTTAGTGACGAGAGCTTGCTTCCTAACTATACGGAAATGTTAATCATATAGTTTAATTTTAGCATGAACAATTTCCTGTCTTTGTGACGCTAACTTAACCCTGTTTAGGATATGGCTGCCCATTCATCGTGTGATTTTGGTGGGGGCAAAGCAGAAAAACTCGCACTTGCAAAATATCGTCAAGTGCTTTGGCAGGGAAGGGTTATGAATTCTCAGTTCAGCAACGTTGAGTTGAGAAATCAAGGCCGTTGCCCTTTGACTCCTGAAGAGGTTGGGCTTTTGCTAGCAGCATTGGGCTTCAGCAATACTACCCGTCTCTATCTGGCTTCACACAAGGTGATGTGTACCTTCACATCAGCAAGACAAGTCATTGATATTATGAGACTCTCTGTAGCAGCTGACATGATATTTCACTTTATTTTGTTGAAATTGACCTTTTCCACAAGATTTTAACCCCAGAAAGAATGTTACTCAGGTCTATGGTGGAGAAGCGAGAATATCCAGTTTGAAGAGATTGTTCCCTTTTATGGAAGATAAGAAGAGCCTTGCCTCTGCAGAGGAACTTAGTAAGGTTGAAGGAAAGGCATCTTTGTTGGCTGCAGTTGATTATTATGTTAGCTTGCAGAGTGACATATTTATCTCTGCCTCTCCAGGAAACATGCACAATGCTTTGGTAAATATCTTCTACTTTGTTTATTTGAGGTCTGAAATTTCATTTTAGGATAAACAACGACGTCCACATTTTCATGAAGAAATTGGATGCATTTATTGCTTTAATAAGAAACTTGGATGATAAAGTACATGGCTATATGTTATGACGGTTGGGATTGAATATATAATATTCCTGGCGTAAGAGCCCCCATACAGCACTTGACCATGACGCATGACTGCATTTTCAGTTTGTACTGTATCATTTTGATGTTCTTCACATCCCTTTAAAAACTCCGAGGTCATATAATTTTCAGTTTGGACATAGAGCTTACCTGAACTTGAAGACCATAAAACCAAACATGGTGTTATTGGGATCTCTTTTCCTGAATAAAAGCATAGATTGGTCAAGTTTCCAGCTTGCAGTTCTCAAAGGGCATAAAAACCGACAAGGGCAGATCAGATTGAGAAAGGAGACACAATCAATATACACATACCCTGCCCCAGATTGTATGTGTCAAGAATAACTAGAATTTCAATCTCGAAAGAAACTAGGAAAGTAGGATGTGAATGCGAATGTTATATGGCTTCTGGTTGCAAAGTACTAATTATCTGATTTTTTTGTTTGAATTTATTACAAATACTGGCAGATGATGACATTGTTAGCTTTGTCATAGTTCTTGATGTATAAAGGAAGCCTTTATGAGCAAATTTTCGTTTCTTTTCTACTTAATGTGTAGCATCTGTTTGCAATTGTAGAAGGATTTGTAAGTTGAATATAGTATGCCTTGTTTTATACTTCAAGCTCTAGAGAAACTGAAAAAACATGAAGTGTGAACACAAGGTCCCGTTCTCTTCCTCGTACCTAGCTAATGTCAAAATTTTGACCTTTATGTAGAAGGATTTGTAAGTCGAATATAGTATGCCTTATATTTCAAAACGATGTCGCATATATTATGTTCAAGTAGAAGGGTTAAATTAAACTCTAAAATTTTAATCAAATTTTAATTTAGATTTTAACATTTTAATGCATATTAAAAAATCACAACTATATCTTCATTAACTTTCTATTAAAAGATATAAATAATATTGTTTATTAATTTTATATGAATCTCATATTACATGTATATGGCAAAGAATCAAAAATAAAATATTTCATGAGTCCCGTATAATAGGGAGTTAAGTGACATGTGGTTCACTGCCTGTGAACATACTAGATTGGTCAAAGATTTACAGAAATGAGCATTAGAGGAAAGAGAGATAACCCTAGTTGCTAAAGATGGAACTGTTGCAGTGGTCAGTCAGGCTGAGCCACATGAGAGCAATTCATACCATGTCCAAGGACAAGGAGGTGTTAGTGCTGTGTTGTGCCCTTCAAACTCTGGAGAGTCACACGCATGACAATTGTTGCTGGGGCATATCTATGTGATGAGGAGACTATCTGAGTAAGATTTACCAGTAATAATTTTGCATTGTTGTGTCATTGTTAATAACTAAGAATTTTGCTGTATTTCAAAATTTTCAACTAATCTGGAAAAGAGTAAAATTTGCAGACATACTTGGATCTTTTGAACAGAAATTCCAGGTGCTAAGTAGCTGCTACTTCTTGCTTATCTTTTAATGCTAAGCTAGCTCCAAGAGATGCGGTGGCAAGAGGCATAGATGACTAGTTGAAGAAGCGCAATGAGGATTATGTGCTACTTGATATAAAGAAAAAATTCTCACTTTCCCAATATAGTTGTTGAGTGCCTTGAGTGTGACTTGGCTATTACCCGCCAACCGATTCCAGAAGTTCCTACTGCTCATTACATGTGCGGTGGAGTACTTGCTGGTATGAATGTCCTAGGCCTCTATTTGGCAAGTGAAGTTGCATGCACTGGTTTGAGTGGAGCTACTAGACTTGTGCAGTGACACTCTCAATTTATCACATGAAAAGCTCCAAACTTTATCACAGTGCTTCAAATTGTTGGCCCCGACCAATTTCACCAAATGCACTTAGTGTCAACCGATGGATGACATATTGAAGACACCAAAGAAAGAGAGGAAGGAATTGCAATTGATAATGTGGAGATATGTAGGCATTGTTCGGTTGATAATATGGCTATAAACTACGGAGGAAAAGATCGGTAAGTTGGAGACTGAATGGGAGAGGTAGACAATAGGGGGACTTGCTTATGAAATGAGAAACCTCTTAATGTACAAAATTGATAATGAGTAGTGCTCTTGCTGGACATGAAAGCCGGGGGCTTCACTACACTATTGATCAGTGGCGAAGCCAGGAATTTGTTTTAGAGGGGGCAATGTATATATATATATTAATAATGGTAAACATTTATCCAATCCACCATGGACAACGACATTCTTTTAGGGTGGGCAACCTCTATATACATATATATCTTCTTAAAAAAAAAAATTTTGAGGGTGGGCAAATAAGGTAGCTTTGCTACTGCTATTGATTACCCTCATGCGGAGGAAAGCAAGAGGCTGCCAACAATTATATTTCCTTCTTCTCTCAACAGTACATGGGCTTCTAGACAATTGCACAAGCAAGCATTTGTTAGGAAATTTATGGTCTCCTCTTGATTCTTTCTACCTAATATTTTTTAGATTAATTTAATAATTATAAAGGTGTGACCCATATTACTTAGTTCTAATATAAGGTGGGTCTAAGATAATGGTTATTGGGCTTGTAGAGAATATTAGAGTCATTAAGGTTTTAGTATAATTAATAAGAATCTTTCCCTCTCCCTTTTTGTAAGTTGACAGTTACCAAAAATAATTACATGTACATTCTTGCACCATTGGAAAATAATGAAGAACAGAGAAGGAGATAGTGGATAAACTCTTTGCATAGAGAAGGTGTTTGCAACTAAAAGGAATAAAGATCTATCATTATAGACACATATTAAACATAGACCAAAGTTGGTATTTCTTTCTCTCTCTTATAGTTCGAATCATAATTGAATGAATTAAATCAATTTTATTATATATGATCCTAAGATAATTCCAGACTTGAAATATTTGAATCATAATTGAATGAATTAAATCAATTTTGTTATCTATGATCATGATATAATTCTAGACTTGAAATGTTGTCCAGAATATTGTAGTCTAAATTTACATGTGGTATCAAAACAAGATTATGACACTTTGATTTGCATTAAAGTTAACCTTAGAACTCATGGTAGCCATTAATATTTCTATTTTGAAAAACAAAAGGTTAAAGAAAAGGTCAATTACATTGTGTTTATAGGGCCTACCATCAAAAGGCTTTAGGTTTTTAGTTAAAGCATAAGTTGTTGGGGTTGAAATGTGTGGACATTGTGATTTCAGTGTTAAAAATCAAAAAGGGTGAATTTGTATGTGATCAATTACATTTTAGTCCTTATGGTTTTGGACCATTACAATTTGGTAATAAATGAATATGCATGTTAAAGCTTGTTAGTTTTGGACTTTATGGAATAATCTTTTAACATTATAATTATATTCCCAAATTTATTTATACTTAATTACATGTTTACTGTATAAAAAGCTTGTTAGTCACTAAAGTATATA
>JANIHZ010000006.1:12663123-12678727 GCA_027478365.1 Erythroxylum rufum | reverse complement strand
TTCATAAAATTAATTTATCTTCAAATTTTATATAATATGTAATTATTAGACACTATTTGAAAGAAAAACAAAAAATAAGAAATAAAAACTAAAAAATAAAAAATAAAACTAAAAACTAAAAACTAAAAATTACAATAGATAAATAAAAGTGAAACTAAATGACGGCTTTTGGTTATTCAGAGATTTAGAGAAAAAAGAAACTTCAAGCAAACATGCAAATAATCAACCAATTACGATTACTCCAGACCATCTCCAGGAACAACATCACTCCTCAAATTTCCTTTTCATTTTTCATAAGACAGCAAATTTTGATAAAAATTTCAGACCATCTCCAGGAGATCTTTATTTATCTTCATATTTCCTATTGCAGGGACTTCATGCCAGACACACTGAGCAAATAATGAAATTAAAGCTTTACCATAAGAGCCTGATTCTCTGGATTGATGTTTTCCAAGAAAACTCTTCTGTGCAATCTTTGCTGCTCTATCAGAGGATTTTTTGCTAAAACCTTGCGCATATCAGCAACAATGTTCTGCACAAAGATAAACCCAGACCTAACCTCTTAATTGAGATATAGTAAAGTACATATTTGCTTAACAGACAAGTGAGCATCTCACGTTGATTTTGTTCGCATCCAAATGACTGATGGCAAGATGGGTCTTGATGCGCCAATGAGATTTCTGGCTAAGATTTCTAACAACACTCACAGAAAACTTATGGTTTGGAATATGAACTGCTTCACGATCATCACCTCTTATAACTGTTGGAGACCACCAGCCCACTTGCTGGAACAATACAAAATCCAATACTTAGATAGGAAAAAGGAGAACATGCCAAGGGACCTAATCAATTTCTCATCTGTTCTAATGAACATTCAGTTCACTAGCCCCCAGATTCACATGGAGCCACAGACGAGAAATTTAATGCAAGATAATTAGTGACCATATTATAGGAGCATTGTTTCATGATTTTTGCTAGCTTGCCAGACTTCTACTCTATTTCTTTTCGTAATTATTAGAGAAAGAAGAAAAACAAACCTCAACAGAACCAGATACTTCATACCCTTCAATCTTTGTTTGAATCCAGTCATTCAATACAAATGGCCGTGTTGTATGGATCATTATGCTTGAGAGGAAATTTGTGAATATCTGAATGAACAAACAGTGCCTCAGTTGAAGATGCACTTAATCATGAATATTTAGAGAAATTCAAGGAAGACTGGATTGACCTTAGGCTATGAAAATAAAATATTTTACATAAACAATGTGCACAGCAAAGTCAAAATATACCTCCCGACCAGCAAGGGTTAGCAACACTGTTCCCAGACCCCCAGCTGTTAGGCACTTTTGGGTGGAGAAACCCAAAAGTTCCATAAACAATGATACAGCGGCAACCCAGACAGCAGTATAAACAGCTTTTCCAGCAAAACTAATGCCCATCTGCCAAAAGGAACACATTGCAGATCTGAGCCACATTTCAGCCATACAACTTCATAATATAGTAACACAAGATAACAAATGATAAATTTAAATGATGCCATCATAATTCACAAAACTTAACAATTTAACATGAAAATACATGCATCCAGAGGGTAATTAGACACAAAAGATCTTATTATGTTATCAAGAGAAAAAAAAATGCCATGTCAGCTCAATAGATTGCCACACAGCAGAGCCGCCACCAGTGGTCTACGTAAATCCTACAAGAGCATGCAATAGAGATCAAGAGATCAAGGCTCCACACCTATAGAGGAGTGATTGGTTCCTATTCACCACATAAAAAGATAAAAATGTCCAACTCAGGTTTCCGCATAGTAGGTAAAAAAGAGTTTAAAAGGAGTTGTAGAATTAGTTTCTTCAAGCACATTAAAATAAGTATATATGTAAGTCTTACACATACATAACTTGGATCTCATTGTTGGAAAAACATGCGGCCAATGATTCACAAAATCAGGTCATCCAACATTGGAAGTAAAAATTTTCTTTCCAATTTTAAATCTTAAAATACTGACTTCGATTAATTTTCTTCCAAGTTTTCACCAATGCAAAAGAATTAAACTTTCAATAAAAGTATAGTAGCGCCAGTAAGAAAATAAAAAGTATAATTACAGACTTCAAAAGTCATGGAAGCATACATTTCTTGCATTGTCAGAATCACTTGCATCAGAGAAGAACTTTTGTGCCTCTTCAATCAAGCTGCAAGCAGAAGAAAGAAGTCATACTTAAAATCACAACACAGGATTAGTCATCAAAATTGTCAAACAACTCAAACTGACAATCAAGCACAAAAATATGACTGAAGTGCTACATGAAACTGAACATAAAAGATACAAGCATAATCAACAAGCATAAACCAATATAAGAGGCAAAACAAACAAACAATCAGCCTTTGCCGAGAACCAAGACAACTGGGAAGTATAAGGGATAAGCACCAATACAATAAAGATGACTCCATAAAGGAAATAAGGATCCCAAAATGATTATTAATGACAATAATATGCAAGTGACCAAAAGAATGAATAGATTGCAAAAGTTGTGAGGACAGCATTTAGTGTTTTTTTTTTTTTCCAGAAGTGAGGACAGCATATAGTTGCAAACTTGCAATATGCTGCATAGTAAAGAAGAAAGTTGAATGTTGCCAAATCAAGGCAATTCAGTGTTCACCAGATCAACTTAATTATTTTCATAAAGAATGGACAATCCCTGACTAGGGATGGCAAAAGGGCTTGGACTCAGATTGAAGTCAGCGGACAAAATCCGATTTGTCCGAGCTTTAGGTCCGGCTTGGGCCTATGGGCTTCAGCTTTAAAAAAGCCCAAAACCTTATCATGAATGGGCTTTTTGGTCCAGCCCAGGGGGCATTAAAATTTTCAAGCCGGGGCCTGGCTCATCACTAACCCTATCCTGGCTGTTAACCTACCAAACAGTAACAACCAATTTCAATTTACCACTTCTATACAACAGACAAAATTGACAAAACAACTACCTTGACAAACAAGAGGCAAACGCCAATACAGTTGACAATGATCGCACAAAACTGAGAACCCGTTGTTTCACAGCCTGGCTTGCTTGTGATGGGAGAATTACTGGATCCAATACTCTGATATATTAGCAGCCACAGTTAGAACTAATCAAACAGATGGAGATAGACATCTGGTAAAATGTTAAGCCGATACCTGCAGATTAGTGTGACTCCACTCCAAAGCAGTAAAGGCTGAAGATAAGATGTGACGACATAATTTGTATTGCTTCTTTTCCAACTATTATCAGATTTCTGCATCATCATAAGAATAAATGGGAGATCAAG
This sequence comes from Erythroxylum rufum, assembly GCA_027478365.1. NCBI lineage: Eukaryota > Viridiplantae > Streptophyta > Magnoliopsida > Malpighiales > Erythroxylaceae > Erythroxylum > Erythroxylum rufum. The sequence goes on along the minus strand of JANIHZ010000006.1, from coordinate 12,675,421 downwards.
AAGTTTGAGGAGTTAATACAAAATTATTTTAGAAAGGCAAACTATCTGTATTAATACATACATGGAGAAAAACCATTCTACCCAATCGTATAAGTGGGACAAGACCCCATACAGAAAAGGCAATGATGCTCAGTGCAGGAATCAATTTCACCACAAGAGGACTTCCTTGTACAGCATTGTAGGTCCTAGGATGTGCATCACAACAGATGAGAATTACTATCAGACTCGTGCATCCAATAAAGAAAGGGTGAAGATGACAAGTTAGCCGAAGAAAAATGAGAAAAAGGAAAATAAGTACAATCACTACTCTGACCACAATAATCTTTGGATGCATCATAGAAATGATAAAGTTCTTAGTCAATGGATATTTAAATGTATTCGCAGATCAAAATTTAAATACATTTATCCTTGTCCTTATAACATGAGAGAATAAAAATTAAAGAATGATAAGAAAGAGGATAGGAACCATTTAAAATTAGCTTACTGTGGCACATTGAGAAAATTTTCTTGCAGACTATGACTATTGATACTTCCAAACAGTTCAAAGTGGACAATATGTCTTCATGCCAAAATCTACTTAATATGAGAAAAAGAAAATTGAGAGTTAATCAGGCATACAACTGGGAATCCAGCGACCTTTAAAATTCAATTAGTAATGTTAACAGGACATGGTTGAAAATTATAAAACCGCACCTATTTATCGTGATTTATGAGTTATGACCCATATAAAATGTAATTTGTCCACTCACTCAAGCACCTCAATCTATTACTTATGGGGCTAATGAAGCATCAAACAATCCAATTCATTAAAGGCATACATTTATAGAACTTATAATCTCAAAGTTGTCTCACCGAAGCATAGCACTACAGGAACAATTTTTCATGTATATCACAACTATTGGTATCACTAAAAGGATTTGAGTTGTCCAAATCTTATGGCTAGTAAAATTTAAGTTTAAAAGTAGAAGCAAATACAAATGTGAGTATACCTTGTCAGGACAACAGTAGCAGATTTTAGTATCGGAATCTCATTGCCTCCACCTGGTGTTAGAACAGATTGGCAGACGAAGACATTATATCTTGTAACCATAGGGTTTATTGGGCCCTTGATGCTGCTTAAAATATGAAGACTCCAAGCATCCTGCCGCTAAGATTTAAGGGCCAGTAATTCATAAAGCTCATATAGAAATCACATGCACAGATAAAAAGGGTGAGCAAAAATCACGATAAGAAAATAGAGTAGCAGACATCTTGAAACAAACCAAGAACAATAGCAAGAAAACTATTTTTTAAAATATTCAAAACTCTCAAATCAAATAACTATACACAGAATAGTCGCAGATAATTAGAAATGTTTACGCATAGATAGAAAGACATACCAACCCATGTGATGAGAAATTAATGTTGACCATACTTGCTTTGTCCTTTACAATAACACTCTGTAAAAAACAACTCAATATGAAATAGAGAACAGCGACATGCGTATCAAACTCCATCTTGAAAAGAGAAACAGTGATAAAATGAAGGACAACTCACACTACGTTGGCGATTGCACCCATGGATGTTTTGAATCATAAATTCACGAGACAATTTGATGGAAGTTGCATACGTCATGGTAGGATTCAAAGGAAAGATTCCAATAGGAGGTCAATCTCATACAGTAGTCGAAACCCAATTCCGGCCCAATCCTATCTATTACGTTTAAAATGTGTTCAGATATTACACAAGCAATTCAGAACCTGTTAACGTGATAATTAGACAGGCAGCCACTATAAACCACGCAAGGGTTAAATGAACAAGACAGCAAGTGAAAATCAAGAATGACACCGTGACACGGCACTTGACTCCTAACAAATGAAAGCTTTTTCTTCAACTTGGAACAGAATGATTAAACAGGACCTAGTTAAGCTTCATCATTAAAAAAAGCTTCAATTTTCTTTTGCTCTACAGCTTCGACGACTTGCCTGGAAACCTATCTCAAAAGCTTAAGAAAATGAACTCCGATTTAAACTAAACCCTAATTTCCAGAATGCCGAAGGCCTAGCTTCAGGAAGCATCAACGCAAAATGAATTGCTGTATAGTTAAACCTAGCTAACCCAGATAAACTTTCCAAGACTACAAACGGAATCATAGAAACGATCAATTATAACCTGTTATAAAGCAAACATTCGTTTGTTTTCCTCATTTTCACAAAGAAAAAAAAGCTATGATAAATAAGTATAAACCGTTTCTTTTCACCGAGAAACAAACAGAAAATACTTTCCGAGAAAAATCTGGAGAAAAAGTAACGTGAATAGATTACCTTCTTAAGAGAGAGAATGACAAATTACACCGTACATTTCTGAATTGTAAACTGAACGTTTATGGCTAGGAAGGGTTGGCAACATCATCGATGTACTGGATTTGCTCTAACGTGCGCCAAAGGTTGAGTCCTCCTTCCTGCACGTGGACCACAAGGATAGAGTTTTGGATTTCGTTTCAATTATTTTATTATTTCTTTTTTTTTGTTGGGATCCTTCCCAACCCTGAAGTTTTACGCGGCGCCTTGACGTGTTAGTATTGGTAACGTGCGAGGTGTGTTAAAGTGTGGATGTTTGGTCTTCGGCTCCGCTTCCCAAAGTGAGAACTCTTTTTAACTCCGAGAAATCAACAACAAAATAGTTTTACTGATGCATAACAATCGAGAGTTGAACTCTCAGCATTCCTTGCTTGACGGGGAATTCGACTACTTTTCAAACCTTTTGCAAACCCCTTCTAAGGCCACTTCTTCCCAATTCTTTTTCAGACAACCTATGCAGTTTGGAATTACTGCTCAAGATGTTGAATGGTTGACTCAGTCTATCTCCAGGTAGGAAATTGACGACCCGTTGAAGACATTGAATCCTTACAAAGCGCCTAGCCCGAATGAATTTAATCCTTTATTTTTCAAGAAGGCCTGGCATCTAATTAAGCCTACTGTGATTGATGCAATTCTTGAGTTCTTCAACAAATGAAAGCTATTAACAGAATTTAATAGCACTTCCATCACTCTTGTTCCTAAAGCTAATGAGCATAACTCTTTCTTGAATTTTAAGCCAATTTCATGTCACAATATAGTTTATAAAATCATCTCCAAGGTGCTAGCTTAAAGACTAAAAAGAGTTTTGGGAAACTACATTATCTCAAGGGGCATTCATTCCAAGTCGTATTATGGGAGACAATATGCTATTATTGTGGGAACTTTTATAAGAGGAAGAAGGAACTGCTTTCTTAAGGTAGACCTGAGAAAAGATTTCGATAATGTTAATTGGAATTTTATTCTAAATACCCTTCAGGCCTTGGATTTTTCACAAATATTTATACAATGAATCTTAGAATGTGTCACAAAAGTATCGTTGAATGGGAAGCTTAGTAAACACTTTAAAAGCTCCAAAGGAATCCGACAAGGTGGCCCCTTTCTTCATATTTCTTTGCTCTTGTTATGGAAATCTTCAACAAAACTCTTAAAGTTGTGGTAAAGTGAACTAAAGCATTTAAATATCACTCCAAGTGCAAGAATATGAGAATTACAAACTTGAGCTTTGCGGATGTTCTTATTCTGTTTTATAAGACAAATCAGGCTTCAGTCTCTACAATAATAAAGGCCCTGAAAATATTTAGCAATCTCTCTGGTTTGAAAGTAAATTGTATAAAAATTGGATTCTTATTGTCTAAATTTGCTTTGGAGTGAGAATCAACTATCTAATCCATCACTGGTTTCAGCTTTCTATCTTTGCAAATCATTTATCTTGGTATCCCAATTTCAACTTGAGCTTTAAATCTCTTTCTACAACAGGTAGGATCCAACTCATATCCTCTATACTAAACTACATCAACATATTCTGGTATGCTCATTTGGTTATACCCAAAAAATAATTAAAATCATAAAGAAGATCTGCAACAACTTTCTATGGTATGGATAGGAGGAATTTAACAGGAGGGCTAGAATGCAGTGGAATGAGGTTTGTTTATCTGAGAATAAAGGGGGTTTTAGGATTATCTCACTGAAAATGATGAACACAGTACATATGGCAAAAACGCTGGCGATTATTGATTGATAAGCAACCCTTATGGTGTAAATGGCACATTCATCAAGGAAGGAAACATCTAGAATGTTAAAATCAAAGCTACTTCTACATCCGCTTGGAGAACTATCCTAAAAATAAGAGATATCTTAATATATGAATTTGTCACTCTAGTTGGGAATGGTAAACTAATCAGTTTCTAGTTTGACATCTAGTTGTCTTGTGGCCCTCTAATCAACTTGCAAGAGATGGACTGTCTTAGAACTACTCTCGACCAGAACATCATAGCTGAGGAAGCTCTAAGGGATAGGCAAATCTTTACACAAGATGTAGTCCCTATTTCTATTTTTCATGAACTTCATCAAACTAGCATGCTTAGAGGGGCAGACAGGACTATCTGGAAGCACTCCAAAAATGGGACCTTCACCAACAACTCTTGTAGGAATTTCTTACTGAAGCACTTTAACATAATTCCCTGGACCAAGGTTGTTTGGATTAAGCACTGCCATCCTCGAGCCACTTTTACTTTGTGGAAAGCTTTAAAGGATAAATTACCAATAGTAGACAAATTGAAGTGCATTCTCATTATACCTAATTAGGGCAACCTATGTCAAATGGCTAAGGAAGGTCACAAACATCCATTCTTCCAATGCGAGTTTGTTAATACTAGTTGGAAGACGATCCTACACAGATGTTGCATAATGAATACTCCTAATTATTGGAACTCTTTTAGGGCTTGGTATGGTCAGCTTTCACTCTACGATCATCCTGTCAGGTGGTGCTTCTATATAGCTCTCTCTTTTATTATCAAGGCTATCTAGGAGGAGAGGAACCGTTGAATATTTCAAAATAGAAGCTCATATAAGGATTAGTTTCACAACAATTTGTTCCTGCACATCAGAAGATACCTTAGCTTAGACAAGCTAAATTTCCATAACCAGGAATATTGCCTTAGAATGTGGAACATTTAACTCCTATCATGCCTACGTAGTTAGCTCTTTTCTCTAATGTAACCCATATTGCCTTAACAAATAGGTACTGCTCTTTGTAGCTTGCTTGTAACTTTTGTTTTTGCTTTTAATGGCCAAATTCATTACAATTCCTTAAAAAAAAGTTTGAATCTAGTGATGAAATCAATAAAATTAAAAAGAAAAATATAATGTTTTAATAAGATAAAAAAATTAAACAAAAAGTGATCTTATTGTTGTCTTCAACCTCATCTCTTACATCTGCGCCTTCTATCATGTTCTTTCTTTCTATACAAATATGAGAGTTCAAGTAAATTAAATCGATCATATGTTGTTTAGGTTAAGTATGTCATCTTCTTGATAAGATTTCTTTTTTTTATAATGTCTAAACATATTAGTTTGTTAAGCAAGGATGGTTAATTACTAGGTTTTAAGAGTGGGTCTAGTTTGTGCCACCACTTAAAGCAATATTGTTCCTCAATAGAGCCAAGACATCTTCCAGTACCTTAATTCTTTTATTTTCCCTACTTGAAATGTCAGTTAACTACCTTTAGATCCTTGCAATAGCATCATCAATCCCATTATAATTGGAATTAAGTTCTTGACTTGAGATGTTAACATCAATCTATCAAACACTTGATAGGTTTCTTTTTGTTAAACACCTTATGAGTGTTTCGTTCTTAGTAATTGTTAGGGATAAACGTCTATAAGAAGCAATAAAAAACAAAATAGGGTCTTTTATTCATGTGAAAAATGAAATACAAACAATGTGAGTTCTCAACTAATCTCCTGGACACTTTGTATAAACATATAAATAAGATATGGAACTGCTAGAAGTTATGCTTTGCTCTTATAGAGATTTAGAAAAACAAGTGTATCTTTTATATTAGGTTCAAATAAGGTGATTACGAGAGGCATTGTTGGTACTAACAAACATTAATGTCAATTGATAATTGTCAATCATTAATTGTCATTGTATGAATCCACCTTAAAGCTAGAGTGATTTTGGTCTTTCCATAATCTATTTAATGAATTTCCATCTAGTGGAGATAGTACTTTACTTGCAACAAATCTCAGTTAAAGAGGCATGCACAAAATAATCAAGCAAATCCCTTAATAAACATTAAAATAAAGGGACAACATGTGATAAGGTAGATTATATTTGAGAAAGAGGAATTGTTAAACCAACATAAACTTCATGAAGACACGATGCTCGTGAAAGTGAACATTATAAACTTCAAAATTAAAAGAATCCTAGTTAACGATGGTTACTCTATCTATATTCTATTATATGAAACTTTTAGGTCAGGAATCATAACAACTCCATCAAGCGTCTTTCTTTTTAATATGATTTATTGGGGACTAGGTCTTTTATGAAGGAAAAATTACAATTAGGCAGCACCCCTACATAAACCATCAAAATAATGTAGTTTTAAGTCATACACACACTCGCTACCTATAACACCACTTTTATAGTCATTTTTTGTATGCAATAAGAGCTATCTTATCACTATAGTAGCTGCTTATAAAGTTTCCAGTGGAGAGGGTTATAAGAACGTCTTAAAGTACCATCAAATTTCAAGATAGTTCAATATGGCTTCACTAAAAAAGAAGAATCCACGTAGCGGATAAACATCAAACAAATGGATATCAAGTTTACATAGAAACAAATTAAAACAAAGAGTAAAAGAAATTTGAGTAATCTAAGTTGAGGATGTGATCCATGATAGGGTATTGCGAATAAAAGTTGATACGGATGAGGAGCAACGCAACAAAATGACAAATTTTAAAAAAATTATCAACAAGTCTTTTTAGACATAAAAGGAATTAAGTTATATAATAATCCATAGGGTAAATGTGAGACCTGATGTTAAATCTTTGTGAGAGAATAAAAATATGCAATGTAGGAAGAGGTGAGTAAACTTTTAAGTGCAATCTTTATCAAGGAGGTAGTATACCCAAATTGGCTCACCAATATGGTTATAGATAAAAACCCCAATGACAACAAGTGTTACATATCTATCAGTTAACGAACTCTTTATTATTAAAGAAGAAACTATGTAGAAGTATTTTACCTTATATTAGACTTGAATAAAAGACATATAGATTCAGGTAGAACATTTCACCAAGGAGCAGAACAATTTAGCAAGTTAATTTTCACAATGGGGGCGAAAGGGATGAAGCTCAAGGATGTATTTTTGAAAGTTAGACTTAAGCAAATATATATATAAAAACATATGGGCACAATTGGACGAGGCAGTCACATATTGAAGAACTTTGATCAAAAGCTAGGTAAATATAAAGGAATTACCTTCGAACCAAGAAGAGGAAAAGAATCTCTTATGTAAATATGTAAAATTTTTCATCATTAATGGAAACTTTATAGACGCTCCTTGATAAGATGTTATCTTGATATATTATTTGATATTATCTTCTTTGTTTTGGATTTATTTTGGTGATTAAATATGAAAATTAATGTTTGTTTTGTTTTAAGAGATGAAAAGTGGAGATTGCATCAAATTAGGGCATTATTGATGATAATCACGAATTTTGGATGAAGAGAAGAGATTGCTGTAGTGGATAAGACTGATCACTTGAAGAGTTAGAGTTTAACCAGAAAACGTTTTTCTTTCCCTATCATGTAGGAATTTGAATTTAAATTTGTTTTAGATAGACATATTTGCAAGGTAGAATTAGACTAGGATTTGATGAGAAAACTCTATAAAAGGGACGTTCCTCACAACATTAAGAGTTCTCTTCTTACTTTTATCTCGATTATTTGTCTTTCTTCTATTTTTGTTAATGAAGCAAAAGTCATATGGGGCTAAAACTTAACTATTCTAATTCAAAGGGATTAAATATTCTAGTTGTCACCTTATGAGGTTTTGTGTTCTAAACCTGTTATTCATGTTTTAATTTAAGTATTTCTTGTTTTGAGTTCTCATATTTCATGAAAGATTAATATTGATGAATATGACAATTAATTTAATATTGATTATTCTATCACTATCTATGAATTTAATGATTTGTAATTGTCATGAAAGATTGGTACAAGAAGCAAATAGGTTATTTATGCAATTACATATTTAACTTATGATAAACAAGAAAACTAAGTTAAATAATTGCAACTATCTCGATTATCCAATTCAGGGTTTGTTTTTTTCACTAAGCTTATTGTTATCATTTAATTGATATGGAATGTTATCACACCCAGTCATTGGATGGTAAGTTTTGGTTTGGGTGCTGGATTTGAACCAATTAATTTAGAAAATTTTGAGACTTATTATGGCTATCCTAATATGTTTCGAACTAACTGCTTGAATTGTGAAAAATATTCTTTTTAGACCAATGATCACTGTTACAATTAGATAAGCTCTTTCTCTTGAATCAGAGTTGCGAAATCTTAACTTTCTCACTTTTATATTCAACTAAATTATTTTGATTCCTTTTAATTAATTAATTAATCAACCCCCCCCCCCCCAATTTTCTTTTATTACTTGAAATTAATAAACTAGTGTTTGGTTCTCTAAGGATTCGACTTGGTACCACGACTACTACAAGAAGTTTGGAGAATTAGAATTATTTTGAGGGCTTTGACAATCTGGCCACTCCTATACTTAACTCTATTTGAAATATGTCACACTACCTTAGATAGGAGAAATCATAAAGGAATGTCATGAAGGTTCATGTGGATCACATTAAGATTACTCAACTATGTCATATAAAATACTACGACATGTATAATTTTGCCCATCACTCAGGCAAGATTCAATAGATTATGTCAAAAAATATAATTGATGTAAGAGAAACTCACGTTTTCACTACCATCGCAGATTACTTGCCTATTTTATCTCCAATACCATTTGCTTAGTGGAGTAGAGATAATTTAGGTTTGTTCCACTAATGATCAAATAACACAATTTCATATTGGTTACTATCAATTACTTCACAAGATGGGCATAAGTAAAAATCTTAGCCAATTATATAAGGGAAAATAATTTAAAAAAATTTTATGAGTTACATTATATGTAAATATGATATCCCATCTACATAGTAATAGAATTCTAACCTAAAGAAGTTTTCTGAGTCTGAAGACATCAAACAAAACTTCATAATTGTTATATACCCTCATGCTAATAGTTTTATAAAGGTCACCAATATGATCATTTTGTAGATACTAAAATCAAGGATACTCAAGTTGAAGGTGTTTGGACAACCCTAAGATAGGTAACATACGAAACTTGTTAGTTAAATTTAGCATACAATGGATAAGATTTTATCCCAGTATAACTGAAGATCCCTTATGCTCTTATTAAGAACTTTATTTTTAATGATAATGAATCTAAGTTAAAGACTAAATTTGCATAATCGAAGAATTAAAATAAAAGACAAAACTTAAAAAAATTTGCATACTAAAATTAGGTAGATATTTTTAATCAAAGGAGTGCAACATATCATAAAAATATTTTTTAAAGAATAATTGATATAAACGATAAATGGAAACTAAAGGAAACATTGCTTCAATAGGTCTATAACACATAATGATGTCATTAGACCTAGAGCATACAAACTCAAGAGATTGGACATTTTAGAGATTCTAAAAACTTGGAATGGCCTATACCTCTGACCTTACTCTTTCTAAAATTGTAAAGTAGTTTAACATTTAACATATAAAATTTTATTTTATATCTATACAATATATGTTTTCTTGGAAAAAAATAAAAAATTGTTTTAAAACATCAAACTCTGTTCCATCAGTACATGATTTGATGGACAAATTAAGCAAGCTTCCATCTTCATAAAGCTATATCTCTGATCCAAGTATTGAAAAGTTAGAATAATAGAGGTAGATGGATCCAAAGATCATATGTATAACTGGGTACAATTTATTCGTGTCTTTTTTAATTATGCCTATACTAAACTTTGTAATATAATGAATGATGTGTTAAATAAGTTTCTAGATAAGTTTATTGTAACGACCTAGAACCAAATCGAACACATGACAACCGCTGCATACTGAAGTTAAGGATACTCACGGTACCCTTAACCTGACTATGCAAGGCTAACTAAATATCCTTTAAAAACATCTGGACAGCACAATAGCTATATATTAAAAATCCCAAAACTCAATTAAAACACCTGTAAATCAGTTTTAAACGCACTTTTATATTCACAGTAAAACTCTACCGCAATTTCTGGACTTTTAAGTCCACTCAAGAGCAATCTCAACAATAGTACAAAAGGTTCATACATAAGGTCATTTACAAACCACAAGATAGTCGAGAGTTAATTTACAAAATCATAAAGCATATCTACATAATCATGAGCCACTATATAACAAAAGGACAAAATAGAGACTGCCCACGTGCGGTAATGCCCCGAAAATATCAAAAGACCGCACGATCCACTCAGAGCTTCAAGCTCACCAAATTAACCTGCATGGTTGGAAAGCGGAGGGGGTGAGTACATTATGTACTCAGTGAGCATGAAAAACATATATCGCAAATAGAACCTGGTACACACCAAGACAGTCTAAATAACTTAAGGACACTTTTTTTCACTCATCTAGCATGCACATAACCACTATGGACTGAACATACATAAGATAGAAACATATAGGCCTAGCCTATGACTCAACCTATACTAGTTAGTAACCACATAGGCCTAGCCTATTAATCACTCATCCAGTGAACATAGGTTCCAGTTCCAGTTCCAGTACACAAGAGCATAAAAGTATCACATGTACAAATCAAATCTCATCGGAAAGCCAAATCTCAAAATAGGCCAAAGTAGTTATGTATGTCGCCACTAGTCGGCCAAATTAGTGTGCACACTCACCGATTCCCAGTGTTAGCTCGATTTTCATCTGTGGTGAGCTCGGACTACGGTCAATAAGAGCGTCATAACTTAGGTGATGACCTCGTCGGTGACCAAATGTTTAGGTATGCAATCACCCGCATGTCTCGTAGGAAGGTGTCGATACGAGGACTCGACTTTTATGTACCAGCATTAAGGGTACGGGAGTCACTTAATCTATTGTGCCTAGCATATGAATGGCCAATTGTTACCTCTCCAATCACAAAAATCATATACAAATATTAAGTACTAAAATCAAGTAAGGCACCATCTTTTATTTATCGATCCAACCGATAAAAATGGAACCTTTCCGTGGCTCTAAGCCAAAAGAGAACACATACAGGCAGCATACTAACTCGGTTATGCATATGTAAGTTCCAAAATACTATTTCATGCAATAAAAGTCATCTTTTGTACTCTAAGTGCAAAGTTGTTCAAAAATGTAGTTTCAGAAAATAAAATGTTGCTCTTTGCACTTCAAGTGTAGGTTTGTTGAAAACAATATCATTTCTCAAAATACATAATAAAAACATCAGTTGCACTCCAAGTGCAAAGAGTTATTCAAAACAATGTCGTTTATTGAATACACAAGTATACTAGCATCTATTTGAGATTTAATTCTACTATGTATTACTTAGGTTTAAAATTCACATACAAATCATAATGTATGTCTTCGGATGTCCTAATCCCATTTGAGAGATATGGTTCTCCAACTCACCTCAAAAGAAGATGCACACTTCCTTGACTTCAACAATCCTCGGTATGAGTTCTTTGATCCCAAATTAACTTAGAACACCTTGGTTTGGGTTAGAGAATTAAAAAAAGATGGAAATTTGGTGATGGACAAATGGTGTTCTTCTCCTCCTCTCTCCTCCTTTCTTCTCCTTTCTTTCAATTAAAACAAAGTGTTTTTAATATGTAATGGTGGGGTGCACGGCCACACAAGGAAGAAGGGTCTAGAATGTTGACTCTTCTTTGACTAAACATGGTGAAATTATCTTTTTACCCTTAGCTTATATGAAATTACCATCGTACCCTCTAAACTTTTCCTAAATTTGCAATTAAGCCTAAAATTTGAGAATGACTGCTGGACCCCACTCCCGGAGCCCGGCCATCGGGGCCTGACCCCGTTCACGGAGTCCAACTATCCAGAACAGAAGCACAAACGGAGACCGTTTGGACCCGAGTCCCGACCCCCAAGGCTAAACCCAGGGTGAGTCGTCGAGACAACCAAAAGAAATACAACGCGGAAGCATATTTAACTCAAAGAAACACAGCATTACAATGTTATGAATTTAATCATATTCATACAATTCCAAAACTTAAGACAAAATACATCAGAAAGCTTAATGTTGGTATGCTCAATGAACTATCCAAAAGTAGTACTAACTTAATACAGAGGTCTCTAACTACTGAGGAGCGCTCGATGC
>JANIHZ010000006.1:12555066-12565552 GCA_027478365.1 Erythroxylum rufum | reverse complement strand
GCCAACAGTATCTTTGTCACCCTCCTTGATTTTCATATATAAAGTTTGGGTGATCTCTTAATCCCAGGCTATAATGATTTGAGTAAGGGTCATATTTATGTTAATGTTGACCAAAAATCTTGCTATTACATTACCTTCTTGAATAGAGTCTTAATACAATGTAGCGCATATATCCACAAGAAGCCTAAAGAATGAACATATTCTGCACACTTGCACCAATTGCACTTAACCTACACCATAACAATTAGAGTAGCTAAATATGAAAATTTATCCTTAAGGATATCAATACTAACCTTATTCACGTGCTTAATAGCCATCCTTGTCCTAAATTATTGAGAACTTCTGGCCATGTTTAAAATCAATTATTTAGCAGTTTTTGGTGCTTTATTTACCAAAGCTCCTCCACTGGCTTTATCTACCATACTCCTATCCATTAGTAGTAATCCTTCATAAAAGTATTGAATCAAAAATTGCTTAAAAATCTAATGGCATGGGTAACTAGCATATAATTCCTTAAATCTCTCCTAATATTCGTACAATGTTTCTCGGATGAATTGTCTTATCTCACATATCTCCTTTTTTATATTGGTTGCATGTGATACACGAAAGAACTTCTTTAGAAACAAACTTTTCATTTCATTTCATATTTTCAATGAGCCAAAGGGAAGATAATAAAGTCAATCCATTGCCTTATGTTTCGTTGATAATAGAAAGACTCTAAGATTGATGTGCTCTTTTGTTACTCTCTGTGGCTTCATTCCAGAACAAACAACATAAAATTCTTTCAAGTGGTTATATTGATCTTTAATTGTAAGACCACAAAAAATATGGAGTAAGTGAATCAAAACAGGTTTCAGATTAAAATCTACCTCAATATATGGAAATCTTATGCATAAGGGCTATTGATTCAAATTTGGTGCAGTTAACTCCCTCAACTTTTTAGTGTTAGGATTTACCATCTTTTCTTTAACTTCTTGGAAGTTGGAATTTTCACCAATTGTTAGATCTAATCTTAGCTTTCTCCTTTGAAGGTGAATGACTTTTTCCATGCTTAGTCTCTTTCTTTAAACGATACACTATCTTCTTGATCTCTAAATTATATTACAATTAACCTGTCTGAGACAACCTATTCATACTAGACAAGAGATTAGAAGTAAATTATAAAATAAAGCAAAGGAATTAAAAGTCTAAATTAGTTTTTTAACAGTGGCGCCAAAATTTTGAAAGGGTTATTGAAGCCTTTAAAATTAATTATGATGCACTAAACTCTTGAAGTAGTCATAGAATTAGGTCTAATCCCAAGAGAACTAAAAAAATACTTTCTAAATTGCATTTGATAAAACTAAGTAGGGGTTTATTATTAATTAACTAATGACCTAAAATTAATAATGAATCAAAATAAATTAACTAAGTATAAAAGTGAAAATATTAATTTTACTTAACTTTGATTCAAGGGAAGGATTTCATCAATTGTAATTTTGATCATTAGTCTCAAAAGAATAATTTTCACAATTCAAGCAATTAGTTGAAAACCTATTCAGATAGTCATAATATATCTCATTTTTCCCTTTAATTTAATTGGTTCGAATCTAGCATTCAAATCACAACTTACTATTAATCAACTGAGTATAAAAAAGTTTAGAAATCAATTTTACTTAGCTCTAATTCAAGGGAGATTTAAATAAAATTGAATTTCTAACTTTTTATACTAATTTTGTTTTGAATCCTTGTTAATTTTAGATCATTAGTTAATTAGTGATAAACCCTACTTTTATCAATTGAAATTAAAAAACAAGTTTTCAGTTCTTTTGAGATTCATCTTAGTTCCATGACTATTATAAGAGTTTAGTAAATCATAATTAATTTTGAGAGCTTCAACAACCCATTTAGGATGGTTGTTTGATTATTATGAATAAAGTGGGCACACTTATAAGGTTGTTGAGAATTGTTAAGTCATATAAGAAGCCATCTTTGGAGTATATTACATGATGATATGTATAGATTTTGTAAGCCAATTATAAATCTTTTTATGGGAAGGAGAAATTGTATAAGTTTTATATACATTTTTTTAACTGGTAAACTTCTTACTTAAAAGATTTACATAATAGCTATTTCTTAATCCACATTGTTTATATAATGAATATATGTGTATAAATGTTCATGTGATTGAATAGGAAGGCATTTTCTCTAAGGAAGAGCAATCAAAAGCAAAAATGAAACTAGATTATGTCATAAAAGTTTATGAAGTTTATTAGACCATTTATAAAAAGAGAACTTATAATTAAAAAATGCACCTTGATAAGTTTTTATACTTTTAGTTTCATTCTTTACTTATTAATAATACACTTTTTTATATTTTTTCTTTTAATTTAAAATACAAATAAGTAGTGGAGATTATTTGGTAAAAATGCTCTAATATTGAGAAAACTTATTATTAGATTACTTATTCAAATGACTTTTACATCAGGTTGTGAACGTTATTATAGTGGTTTTGAACGTATTTGTAGGAGATATAAATTTATTTGGAATATCAAGGATGCAATGACTTTGTTTACGTTACTTATAATTTAAGGATGAAGAACATGCATTTTATTGATTAAATTTTTTAAAGGTAATTATAATTATAATTTTATTTTTAATTTTATAGTTTCTCTATTATATATTTAGAACACTAGTAAGAACATAACATATGATTCAATTAATATTAATTGTATTGACCATAGTAATCTTTGGATTGAAGAATAGTTATCACCTGATTTTGATTATAGTGAACTTGAAAAGTTGATTTATAATGAAAATGCATTTTTTACAATGAATGAATTAAAAATATCTACTGATGGATAATTGATATATTGTTTTAAAAGGATAATAAATTCTACGGTACCAAACTTATTGGAATTTTTTCATTTTAGTGCTAAACCTTTTAATTTTTTCAATTAAATGACTAACCTTCTAAGAATCTTATAACTCAGGTTAAATTGTTGGTTCTGTTAGGTTTTTTTTACTACGTGGCTAATAGAGCCAAACATCTGGGCATTCATATGAAAATTTTATAGAAACGTGGGCACCCACATAAGCTGACTCATAACCCATGAACTTTACCCATGACCATGACCTACCCATTTTTTTCAAAATAACTCTAGTTTTTCAAAATAAATCAAGAACGATATGTCAGAGTTGGCTCTCACTGAGGCAGTTGCTAGAATTAGGAAAGTCTAGCGTGACAGGATAAGGGTAAACGACACCCATTAGAGTCCTCGTGTCTCTTACTTAAACGATAGGAAGTACAACCCCATGTCCTTTACCCCTTTGCGAGTAGTAAGGTGTTGATCAAGGCTTTGGGTCAGGCGTAGTTAGGGGCAGACCAAAAATTGTACCTTACAATTTTTATTTTTTTTCAGGAAGATAAGTGTCGACTTCTAGAGCGACTAGCGACAACACGAGCCAGTCTTTACAAGGGGTACGGTAACAGGTCTAGTTTCTTTTTTGATCTGACCAACGAGCAAGTATGTCCTTTTCCTTTTGTCTTTTAGTGCGATTCTAGTTACTCAATTTCTATGCGTGTCAGTTCTTAAATTCTTGCTTCTGGTATTCTGCATCATTTTACTTGTCACATCTGCATGTGGGTCTACCGGGAAACAGCCTCTCTACTTTGTAGGGGTAAGGCTGCGTACTATAAGACTTCCCCAGACCCCGCCTCAATGCGGGACTTCAAACTGGGTGTGATGATGATGACTTTAAGTAAAAATTGAGATATGGTTACATTCAAGTGAATAGGTCCTCAAGCCACAGTTCGTGAACTTGCATGAAGCTTCAAACCTCAGACAAATCCAAAAAAAATGCACGTGTGGATTCATAAACAGCAGAATTATGTGTCGAATATAATCTCAACTTTCATTTTGAAATTAAGCCTACGCATTGGAAAATGACAAACCTCGTAATCTAGTATTACACAAAATAAAACGATCAACTAGAAAAACATGGATCAGTTCACGTCTCAAATTGTTCCAAGCTAAGAAAATTGTTGTTTTGAAATCCATCCTTGGTGTAACAGAAAGTTGTTTGCTTGGTGGGTAACAACTTGGTTCCCATTTCATCGGTAATCAGTAGACTACAAACATTGCAAAGGCTTTCTCCTTAAGATTCCTAAAAGAAAGTAAATCCCATCTTCTATAAGTCAGAATATTAAAGTTACACAAAAAATATTCAAATAAATTATTTAAAACCTACCTTCATTCTCAAGAGCTTGGATACATGTG
Organism: Erythroxylum rufum; assembly: GCA_027478365.1. Taxonomy (NCBI): domain Eukaryota; kingdom Viridiplantae; phylum Streptophyta; class Magnoliopsida; order Malpighiales; family Erythroxylaceae; genus Erythroxylum; species Erythroxylum rufum. The sequence goes on along the minus strand of JANIHZ010000006.1, from coordinate 12,561,293 downwards.
TTAGAGGATATGGATGAAGCTTGTAGCCAGCATTATTTATACACGACAGGAACAATGCTCAGACCTTTAGAAGCAAACAAAGAAAGAAAGACAAAGCAACCTAATAAGAAATGTGATGTAAGATGCAACGAGAGATAATTTCTATCTAATAAAAGTATCTGAACCTTAACCAGTAAACTAATCAATACAAAAATAACTAGCCAACCAAAAATAAAGCCACCTCCAAAAACATTCAAGTGCTTCCAAGCCAAATTTGCACAGCCAACAATGGTAAGAGTTATATCTCAAAGTAGTTTGAGACAGAATCGATGTACCTCACTTATGTAAAGTTCAATAACACAATATTGCATATAGGAGCCTCCCCAACTATTGTGTCAAAAAAGCGCTTAAAATTGCCCAATCGTAAAAGTCAAAACGATATGTATGTGAAACCATATTCGAGCCACAACCACATCGTCGAAGTTTAAGTTGTGATAAAACATGAAATTTAACCTGTGAGATTTAAATGTTGCAATATTATTCACATACAAAATATGTCAATCAAGTAAGGCAACAGTATGAAATTGAAGAGGATTGTTTATTTTGATTATCAAATTATAGCTATATATGATGCAGTATGTAATTTTTATCGATGCATTGCCTTCACTTCAAAGGTAAAGTTGAATTTATAAAAGTAAAAAACTTCATCTCTTCATGCAATAATTTTAATAATTGGAGAGCACATTCAACTAAATGTATGCAGTATTCAAGAATGCCTGCTTTAGATTCTTCAAGCTAGAAAAGGCTTCTCATCGCTTACAAAAGATTAAGACATCATATCTTAAATTTCAGTACAAAGTAAACAAGCACAAATATACGGTTTGACTCATGATGTATCATCCTCGCATCATCCTCCACTCAAACATTCCTCCAAGGGAATACTCAATTCCTAAGATTGATTCTCAAATGTAGTAGAATAGTTGAAAGATCCCAACATAAAAACTATACCATTTTCTCAAACATGTCGATTGCTCTGTCATTGACAATGTTCTGCATAACAAGATCCTGTCTAATGGACCTTGTCTTATCAAAGATAAAGGCATGAACTACATCAAAACCATGGTAGAATCCAGTAAGTTCAAAAGGTAGGTTAGGGTTTCTTCCAGCACTGAGAGCAGCCACACATCAGATGCTCTCACATCCTTGGTGGATATAGTTTTACAGAACTAACAATAGAAATGAAATGCTGATGACTTTGTGAACCAAAACAAAAATCATAGAAAACCCACCAATCAAAATCATACACAACTCATCCGTCCCCTTAAAGATACCACTTCGTTTCCACTGCACTCAATCTATGGCATCAACATCTAGGTCATCCGTGCTCCGCCATACTTTCCAGATTGTCCCTCCCATTTAAACTGTCCTCAAATGTACCCAATAATTGTACTTCCTGTTTATTAGGCAAAAGCACTCGTCTTTCTTTTCAATTATCATCCCGTGTTTCTACTATGCCTTTACAACTTATTCATTGTGATATTTGGGGTCCCTCTCCATCTCTTTCAATTTCTGGCTACCGCTATTTCATTCTTTTCATTAATGATTTTAGTCGCTACACCTGGATTTTTCCTTTAACTCACAAAAGTCAAGCACTTTTTCAATTCCAAATTTTCAAAACTACAACTGAAAACCTTTTTTCATCCACTATTAAATATTTCCAATGTGATGGAGCTCCTGAACTCATCAAAGGTCCCTTTGCTGCCTTTTTAACCACACATGGCATCTCTTACCGCATTTCGTGTCCTCATACTCCACAACAAAATGGCCTTGCTGAACGTAAAATTCGTCACATAACTGAAACTGGCCTTACTATTCTTCTTCATGCCTCTTTACCTAAGTTATTCTGGTTCGATGCTTTTTCTACAGCCACCTATCTCATCAATCTTTTTCCCACACCTATCCTTAATAAAAAATCCCCATATGAAACTCTTTTCCTCACCCCACCTGATCTCTCTCACCTTCGTGTGTTTGGGTGTGCTTGTTTTCCTTTCCTTGGGGCTGAACGTGTGGACAAACTCTCTCCCAAGTCCTTGCAGTGTGTCTTTATTGGGTATTCTTTACAATACAAAGCCTATCGCTGTTTTGACCCTATCACCTCCAAAGTTCACATCTCCCGCCATGTCCGATTTCTTGAAACTAGTTTCCCCTTTGCCACTTCCTCACCACCCTCACCCTCCACATCTTCTCCCTCTATTATTTCTCTTCCACTACCTGTACCTTCTCCACCAGTCCCAACCATACCATCTCCACCACCCCCAAATATATCAGCATCACCACCTTAACACCACATGACCACCCGTACACATGACAATACCCGTGTTCCTCGGATCCTTTCTGATTATGTTACCTATTCCACCATTACTCAACCCTCAAACAAACCAAATCCCACCTCCTTCACTCAAGCAAATAAATTTCCACATTGGCGCCAAGCTATGCTTGATGAGTTCAATGCTCTCCATCGCAATCACACCTGGACCCTTGTTTCTCCACCTCCTAATGCCAACATTGTTGGATGTAAATGGGTTTTTCGAACCAAACGAAATTCTGATGGTTCTCTCAATCGATACAAAGCCCGTCTTGTTGCCAAAGGATATCATCAAACTCCTAGTCTTGACTACACTGACACCTTTAGTCCTGTTATCAAACCCACGACCATTCGTCTCATCCTTACTATTGCCCTATCCAAAAATTGGCCCATTCGTCAACTTGATGTTCACGATGCCTTTCTTAATGGGAATCTTCACGAACTAGTCTTCATGACTCAACCCTCTGGATTTATTGATCCTCATCGACCTTCTCATGTATGCCATCTTCACAAAGTCCTTATGGTCTGAAACAACTCCACGAGCATGGTTTCATCGCTTAAGTCAAAAATTATTTGAACTCAATTTCACTTCCACTAAATCTGATACATCCTTATTTGTTCACTCCTCCTCCTCCCATACCATATTCCTCATAGTTTATGTTGATGACATCTTAATCACTAGCTACTCCCCATCTTTCCTCACACATCTCATTATTGAACTTAATTCTGCCTTCTCTATCAAAGACCTCGGTCTTGTTCATTATTTTTTTGGCATCGAAGCTACAACCACATCTACAGGCCTTCTCCTTACCCAAACTAAGTACACCAAAGATCTTCTCCTTCGTACAAGCCTTGCTCAGTCCAAACCCTCCATTACACCCATTACTCCTACTCTTCCTCTATTTAAAAATCATAGTAAACCTCTTATTGATCCTTCTGAATACAAAAGCACTGTTGGTGCCCTCCAATACCTTTGTCTTACTCGTCCTGACATTCAATTTGCAGTTAATAATGTCTCCCAATTTCTCCATTGTCCTATCGACATTCACTAGACTGCTGTTAAACGGATACTTCAGTACCTTCGTTCCATATCCTCCTTTGGTATCCACTTAACCCGCACAACCTTTCTCTCTATCAATGCATATTGTGATACTGATTGGGCAGGGTGTCCTGATGATCGTCGATATACATCTGGTTATTGTATCTTCTTGGGTCCAAATCTCATCTCCTGGAGTGCTAAGAAATAACATACAATTGCTAGATCCAGCACTGAAGCCGAGTATCAAATTATTGCTCTTGCTGCTGCTGAAGTTTGTTGGCTTAAATCTCTTCTTGGCGAAATTGGTTTCTCTCACCCACTACCGACTCTTTGGTGTGACAATCTTGGTGCCACGTTTCTTGCTGCCAATCCCATCAATAATACTCATACAAAGCACATTGAAATTGATATTCATTTTGTCAGAGATCTGGTCACCGGCAAAGCATTGTCAATTCAACATCTTCCTTCAAGTCATCAAATTGTCGACATTATGACCAAGGCTCTACCTTCCTCTACTTTTTGACATTTTCGTGGCAAGCTCACTGTGGCTACCCACCGTGATCTTGAGGGGGGCTGATAAACATATGCAGATATATGCAAATCCTCATGCAATCACAACAACAATATATGATTTACTTTTAAATGTATTTGATATTATTGTATCTGATTTTATTGTATTTGATTTTATCTTGTGATGTTCGTTATCTTTGTAGATATCATATACATGTATAAATACAATGTAAAGCCACTCATGATTAAACAAGCAATACAATACAATTACAGTTTCAATCACTTTCATTCCTCTGTTCTTTCATCCACAAACTTTTCTTTAATTGTCTTACAGAATCCAGAAGGCCTAGCATTGTATTGTAACAAACTTTGGTTTCGCGGATGCAGTTGGAGCATTCGACTTCAGAGTTGCATTTGCAATGTGTTACTACCTCTGCTTCTTGCTTGTAAATGACCTTAGCAAGCTTCACAACCTCTTCATCGTTCAGAATAAATGAGTCAGGATCAGCTATTGGAGAGAGAGAGAGAGACCTTAAGTAGTACTACATACGTTAAATTAGCATCCATGGACATCCCATTAAAGACTAGAGCTAGCCTTTGTGTGTTTCACTGGATTTTCCGACGGTCAATTATAACTGTCGAAAATCTTATCGACAAAATAACTAGTACTGTCAAAAAAATATTATCACAGAATATAGGTCCGTGCGTAAATTTACCTATGGTTCACAGCAAATCTGTTGGTATATTTATCGACAGTAAAATCTATCCGTCGGTATATTTATTGATGGTTACATAATATTTACCATCACTAAAAGATATTTTTCATTGTAGTGTTTCATAATGCCATATGTTGGATTTTCCGTCTTCTTTTTTAATTGGAAAACAAACAGAAACAATATGATTATATGGACGATTGTCGTTTTCTTGGTAATTAAATTTTGAGTTGATAAATAGATTCAGGGAATTTTGGTATTTACGTAGGAATCTTTATCTTTTGCGGAGTCCAAAGAAATTTCTTGACATACGGGAATAGATTTGCTATTGCTATGTAGTAGATCTGCTCCCCTTGACATACTGTCAAAATTTTGGATGACTTGAAAGACGTTCGTTTGAAAGATGTGTATTATTTTACGCATATAAATGGCATACTCCTGAAATTTAAGATGGCGTGTCGTTTTCTTTTGGATACAGTGAATAATATCTTAATATATTTTGATAAATAGATTCAGTAGTGAATATTTTGGTATTGCAGGTTTCAAAAAACGTGCTTTCTGGAGTTCGGGGCAGTGACATCTATCTTTGCAGCTTGCGCACGAGAACATATGGCATTGAAGCCTAACAGCGCTTCTATATATATACATATGGTGACAATAGGCAATGAAATGCAAAAACACATAAACAAAAAGAAGCAGAAGAAAAAACAGTTAATTTATTCTAGCTCTGGCTCTAGCTCTAGAAATTTAGGAAATGGGAGACGGTGTGTTTGGCATCCCAGTCACAAACACAACTCTAAAGAGCCTACTAGAGTACGAGAATAACACAGTCCTGAATTTTTGTACAGTAGTACTACATACGTTAAATTAGCATCCATGGACATCCCTTTAAAGACTAGCTAGCCTTTGATGTTTCAGTACAAGAAAACTACGGTTTACTGACAGATAATTACTGACGGAAACAATACTGTTGATAATTTCCAATGGAAAATGACATTCTGTCGGTGAATTTGTCATATTATATGGTAATTTACGACGAACAAAATACTCATCGGCAAAGATGGATGGGATATTTTCTGGATGATTTTTGCGATGAAATATAGAGACGAAATTGGAACCACTGTCAATAAAAAAGGTGAATGCATCGTCATTTACCGATGGAAGTGTTTTCCGTCGGTAAATCTGAAAGTTAATTGTCTTTGTTTCCTTCTACTACAACGTACCTAATAAAATGTTGTCAAATAGGGGTGTACCGACGGCTTTACAAATGATATAATCTTCCGTTTGTAAATTGAAAATTTAACTTACACAAAACCTAGTCGAAAATGACATTGAGGGCTACTCTATCTTCCCTTTCTCTCTCGCCCACCATGAAACCCCTGTCGCACAACCTCTGTCTACGCCTTTCGCTTGGTGGCCATCGTCGCTGTTGGACCCGTGTTTTGTGCACCGGACACCGGGCTTGGATCCCCGGCTGGGCCACGTGATCACAACCTTAATTGGTTTTGTCCTCTTTGGTCTTGGGCACGACTCGAACCCAAGACCTCAAGGTTTTGTTGTTATCTAGCAACACGCCTCTTACCGTAAGAGGCATGTTGCTAGATAACAACAAAACCTTGAG
>JANIHZ010000006.1:12527967-12545413 GCA_027478365.1 Erythroxylum rufum | reverse complement strand
GAATCTGAGTAAATGGGATTGATTAAATGTGAATATTGTTGTGTATATCAATGTGTTCCAATTGGAAATGTTTGTGAGTGTTTTGTTCTTGGAAATGGGCCCTAATGGCTCAAAGTGATATGGCTTGTAACTGAAATGCGTTAGAAATGGAAATGGGCCCAAATCGACTAGTGAAACTGTATCGATTGTAACGTTATGAAAATAATGGGCTGTCGACTTTTAAAATTATTTGGCTCACTTTGAAAACAAACTTCTGCACACGCTAGAGTTTAAAAAAAAAATTTACATACTGAATTTGGATTGAGTACTCTAGCATGCCACCCTCGCGGGTCACGGGCTCGGATATCACTATTGGTATCGGGTTCGGATCTTGCGGGAGTGGGGTACTACAGGTACTCTTCGTATTCGATATCTCAGTGTGCCTCTTTTAACGGGTTGATTGACTCGACGTGATTGCATTCCGCTGTTGGATAAAATTAATGCCTGAGTTAATAAGTGGACCCACAAAGCCTTATAATACGCTGGTAGAATTCAATTGGTTATTTATGTGTTGTCCACTTTTCAGGTCTACTGGGCTAGTCATTTCCTGCTTCCTCTCTCTGTTATTAAAGAAATTAAGTCCAAACTTAGGAACTTCCTTTGGTCTGGGAAGATTGGGTCTAACTCACATGCAAAGGTTAAGTGGAATGATCACTGTAGACCTAAATTAGAGGGTGGGTTGGGGCTTAAACATTTATCCACTTGGAACAATGTCTTACTAGGAAAAAGAATCTGGATTTTGTTCAATGATATGGAAGCATTGTGGGTGAAGTTGGTTCACTCAATTATTCTTCGAAGGTCTACTTTCTGGAGTGCTCAACTTACTTCCAATAGTTCTTGGAGTTGGAGGAAACTTATTCAAGTTAGAAATATTATTGGGAATCATTTCAGATTTAAAATTGGCAATGGTTTTTCTACTCTCTTATGGTAGGACCCTTGGCAACCAAGCGGTATCCTCAAGGATCTCTCTACGCCCAGAGCTATCAATGGGTCAGAACTTCCAATGACTGCAAAAGTTGTTGACATTATCAGAGATAATATGTGGTGTTGGTAGGGTGCCACAATTAAGACCATCCGTACACTCGAGCCTTTACCATACCAACCGGATGGGTCTGAGTCGGATCACTTGGAATGGACTGCTTGCCCTTCAAGAATTTACACTAATACTTCAGCCTATACCTTGATGAGACCTCCTCTTCCAAAAGTCCCTTGGAACACGTTAGTTTGGCACAAAGGGGCCAACCCAAGGCATGCCTTTATCTTGTGGCTAGTTGTCTTTAATAAACTCCAGACTAGGGACCAGCTCTGGTACACTTATATCCCAAATCATTGCTCTCTTTGCCTTTCGGACAATGAGTCTTCGAACCACCTCTTTTTTAATGTTCCTTCTCCAAATCAGTGTGGTTACACTGCCTCTCCCACCTTCAGCTCAACATTCCTCACTTGCTCAACCTCCCATCTGTTCTCCAATGGTTCAACCAGCCCCAAAGCCACAGGCACATTGACCTTAACACTTTCCTCATTCTTCTCGCGGTTATTTTTTACAGCTTATGGTCTGAAAGAAATCTTAGAACTTTCAAAAATGCAGCCTTGGAAGAGGGGAATATTATTACTAAAGTGATCTTCCAAGTAATGGAACAGCTCAGCTTAAACACCGAGAGAAGGTAGTTCTTCCTTTTCTTGTTTCTTCTTTCTTTTTATGCAGGTACCCCTTGCGATGATCGACCGTAAATTGTGTTTTCCTCACCAACTCTTCTTGGATGCAAGTATCAGTGCAATGCCTTGCCGCTATGATGGTTACTACAATTTTCATACCTTTGTCACTCTCTCCATAGGAGAGCCACTCTTACTGTTTAACCAAGAGTTCTCTAATTGATTACATCATCTAGTATTTGAGTCTGTTATGTTGAATTGGTTGTGTTGCTGGTAATCTTGTCTTTTGTTTCGGAGCTGTGGTTGCTGGTTGTTTTCAGTTTTGAGTGTGTTGTTTGTTGAGGGGAACAGTTTTAGGACTCCTCATGCTGTTGTTTGTACCTTTAGTTAAGGTTAGAGACTGTTGCTTTGGCCATTTCTTAATGTACATATTTTTCCGTTAATTTAAATTTTCTGATTTATCAAAAAACAATGTGAGGCCTTTATGCATAAAGAGGGATTAGAGTGTTCTATTGGACCAACTGGAGAAGCATCTTAATGATCTTTCTAAGAGACGAGAATGTACTTGAAAGAGAAGAAGAAGAAGAAGTTTATCAAGTTCTTACAAGAAGAAGAAGAAGTTTATCAAGAAAAAGAAGTAGAATAAAGACTTGTCGGAAGATGGGATAGAGATAGTCGAAAGAAAAAAATAAATAAAACAAAGATACAACGAGAAGGGATTTCATTTTCACTTCGCCATATAAACTTTTTCGTTTTCCTCCTGTATTATTTTCTGACAATTTTCAAATTGGTCGCCAAAGAATATCGGTGACAATGTCACCAAAGGGTCCACATTAAGCGACGATTTTGAAAGTATCGTCGCCAAAAGGTCTACTATTGGTGACAGTTTCCAAAATCATCACTAAATGTGCCATTTTTAGCTACAATTTTAAGAAATGTAGCCAAAGGCCTTCCTTTTTGCGACGATTTTACAAAAACATCACTAACAGTGTACTTTTAGGCTGCCCTTTGGCAATAATTTTCAAAATCGTCACGAAAAGCTTACTTTCAACTACGATTTTGAAAACATAACCAAATGTCTACCTTATTATAGTGCGTATTTCATAAAAGAATAAAATATATCAAAGTAAATTATCATTATATTCGTCATCAATAGGGATGGCAATGGATTTTCAGCCCGATTAATATCCGCACTATCCGACCCAAAAAAATAGATATGGAGGCTAAAAAATATATTTTAAATAGATTTTAAGTGGACGTTGAAAAATGGATGTGGATATAGATTTGGATATGGGTCTAGTGATAACCCAAACCATGGATACCCATATCCTACTCTTTTTTATTAACTCTATTTTTTCTATTTTTTCTTGAATAGTAGTGGTTAAATATAATAAAATATTAATATTTTATAAGAAGAAACAACTTTAAAATCTCCACTTTACTCCTCAGTACTTAACTTTTTTATCATATTTTATTTTCTTATAGGATGATAATAATGCAAATGATATGGAGATAGAGTTTTGAATATTATAGAGTTTACGCAAAGACAATTTGAAGCTTTGGTTATTTCAATCTTTGTTCCAGTTCTAAATTGTGAAAAATGTATGTTGTCTTTGTACTAGACATTATGATTTTTATTATTCCAATTTTATGATTTTTTAATACATTCAAATCAAAATCTTGAATTATTATTATTAAAGTAATTTTGATTTGGAGCGCTCGCAAAAATCTGCTCTTTATATTTTCTATTTACAAGTTATATTTTTATGTGCTATACAACCCGATGGATATTCAAAAATTCGAATAACCCAATGGATTTAGATATGAGTAGTAAATCGTAAAAACCGATGAATATGGATATAAATATGAGTTGAGTTATAAAAAATAAATATGGATATGGATAGAGTAAAACCCAAACTGAACCCTACCTATTGCCATCCCTACACTCAGCTGATATAATAAAAGGAACACATCGTTCTCCATTTTTCTCATTATATGATAATATGAGACCTTTTAGAATCCTAAAAACTTTTTATCCACCCTAAAATTACCATGACCTACCACACTTGTCTTCTATTAGATTGAACAATAAACCATGCTGAGGTGCATATATGGAATTCAGATTTACAGCAAGTGCACATCAATTAGGAAATAGGAAAGCCATATTCAAAATCTAACAGATTGTCGATAACAAACGACCTAACAACCGAAGACAAATAAGCCACAATCTTAACTCGAGTCTGCCTATTCAATAAGCTCTCACAACATACACTTGTTTAATGTTCTAATGTTTCACAAAACTCGTTCTATGGCTGATTGAAACTGATCCTTCAATGGTTTCCGTGATCTCAAAATAGCTCAACTTCCCTACAATTTAAGCTTTGTAACCCAATAATCCAGTTGTTCGGCAACACATGCCGATCCAGTAGAACCATAAGAGCTGAATTTCTTGACTGAATTTTCTACTCCAAGATATTCATAGACATCTTTATCGAAAACTTTGTTTATGATCTGCAATTCATCAAGGCTTAGATCCTGAAGCTGACAGTTCTTTGAGACACACAATGCAACAGCCCTTCCAACTATATCATGAGAAGTTCTAAATGGCAATCCCTGAAGAATAAAAATGGAAATTAGATGTTGATATTTATGTCATACTACAGAAATGTATTTATCTTTTATGTGAGGAAAATTAAGGTGAAAGTACAGTAGCCAAACATATCATCTTCCTCTTGAGGCTCTTGGTTCTAATGGATCCAAACAAATCACAAAATCGAACAATTAAAGCTTGAAAATTGAAGGAACTTAGCTATTTCAAAGGTAAAGAAAAGTAAAATTGAAGCTTGCCTTCTTCACAAGATAATCAGCAAGTGTCGTAGCATCAAGATGGCCAGCAGGTAGAGCCTTCTGAATTCTGTGCTGATTAAAGGTAATGTTCTGTGCAAACTCAGCTGAAACTTCAAGCATTCCTATAATGGTCTTCACACTATCAAATACAGGTTCTTTATCTTCCTGTAAAAAGACGAATCACAATTGATCTCCAAAAACTGCAGAAAATTGCCAGAAGAAGAGGATACAGGAGGATAACTCCATAATGGATACAAGCGCACTCTAATACAAAATTAGCAAAGAAGCATGTAGATGTACATTTGTAAAGAAAAAAATCAATGGAAGGCCAGTCCCTGCTGCCATAAAAATAGGCAGAACTAGCAGTCCTTACTATTTGTTAGACTACCTGTAAATCACGATTATAAGCAAGTGGAAGCCCTTTACACAATGTAAGCAGGGTAACCAGGTCTCCTATGACTCTGGCAGACTTTCCTCGAACAAGTTCCATAGGATCTGGGTTTTTCTTCTGAGGCATGATACTACTTCCAGTAGACACAGAATCACTAGGTGTGATAAACCCAAACTCCTCAGAGGCCCACAATACCCATTCTTCACCAAGTCGAGAAAGATGAACAGCTGTGATGGAATTAGCAGAAAGAAACTCCAAGACAAAATCTCGATCTGAAACTGCATCGATACTATATAGAAATAATCAACATGACCAACTAGCCAAGGAAGTTCAATGTACATGAGCAAGTAACAGGGTAAGTATGTTGAGTAAAATGATGCACACTGGCAACCAGTTTACAGTTCTGAGATGCCACGGTCAATTAGCTGACCTCTTAGGAATGGAGTCGCATCAAAACTGTTCCTTCCAAAAATATTTTACTTACAACACCAGTGAAATGCACAGCATACAAGGAAGCATCTGAGAAAAAGTTTGAAAGCAGAGTTTAAAATTTTGGGAAGCATACATCAATTTGTTTCTTTTGAAGGAAAATAATTGCAAAACCAATAACATGTAGGTATAGCAATATCATGGATGTTTGACAAACACCAACTGGCTAGAGACTTCACTGTGCAATAAACCATAACCAGATGAGGACTTCAAATTAAAGGAGCTTTTAACTGGAAATTCTGCATTACTTAGGTTCCTTCATATGATCCTTATGGCTGTCCAATATGAAAGGTATTTATGAATTTTGAAAAAGAAGCATAAACATTAACGTGTAAAGAGATAAATTGTCTGGAGCACAATACCTGTTCCTCATAGGAGAAGTAAAACCCAAGGCATCTGAAGTCATAAACCTATTGACGGGTAAGCCAGTGCCAGCCAATGCACATGCACCCAGAGGGCAGAAATTCAGCCTATCTCGACAATCATGTAAACGACCAGCATCCCGTTCAAGCTGCAACACAACATTGATGGTAATTTAACTGCCCTGGTAATTTCATGAGTAACAAGAGCATTGTAACTGACTTTGTGCAAATCCTTTAAATGTGCATATCAGGTCAATATTTCAATATTGAGTCCATAATCTCTCATCAACACGAACTAGAAGAAAGAAATCTGAACAAATCTCAACCTAATTATCAGAAATATCATTGTTAGGCAATCGGAACTTGAGAACAAGATAGAATAATAGGTAATAGCCAAGTTAGTACCTGCTCAACATAAGCTAGCAGAAGATGAGGCAATAACACTGGCTGTGCCCTTTGCAAATGAGTGTAACCAGGAACTATAAGCTCTCTATTCTTCAATGCCAAACCTACTAATGCAACCTGTAGGTATTTGATACAAACAACAATCCTATCAATGGCATCACGACACCACAGGCGAAAGTCAGTCAAAACTTGATCGTTTCTACTCCTTGCTGTATGGAGTTTCTTAGCAGGCTCTCCAATCATATCAGTGAGTGCTGCCTCAATGTTCATGTGCACATCCTCTCGGTCAGTCCTCCACTTAAACTTGTCAGCTTCAATAAGCTCTTGAATCTTATCAAGACCTTGTATAATTTTATCCTTATCGCTGCTACTTATGAGTCCCTACAAGACCGGCATAGAAATTTTAATTGCATGCATTTTACTTACTAAGGCATAAACTAGAGAGAACTATGATGGTTGGAAAAAAAAACACTGTAGAGAACATACATATATTTCAATAGACTAAATTAACATATAATATCAAGACTTGTACCCAGTCCAAGTAATTCAGTAAAAAATCAACACCATTTCTCCTGAACCAGCTTTTTTGTGAATGGAAAATTTTTTTCATAAAAGAATAGCAATTGCAATAGCATATTCATTAATCATTTAGTTGCAATACAAACAAAGTCTTAATATTTAATGCATACATAACTGGAAAGAAAACTTAGACCAGAAGCCCTAACCTCGATGAACATCTTTAGATGTGATCAAATACTCTATAAAGCCAAACAGTTTTCAGGGCAATGAAACGACCCCAAAAAAAAGCCTCAACTACTCACCATTCCACGGAATTTTTCCCAGCAGCATAGCTAGTATAGAGAACACAGTTTTCAACCAAAAAAGCACTGCAAAAGATGTTTTTTTTTAAAAGAAGCAACTAAGCAAAAGGAACCTGGTGGGCTAGCATAGAAGCATGAGCCTTACTCCCCATGATGTCATGCTTATACAACTCCTTATCGAACGATATAGATTCAGTGAACTTCTCCACAATATCAGTCACGCTCTCTTCGAATCTACCTCCCCAGAGCTTGACCTCCTTCTCCTTGATTTCACTTCCAGTCTGGGACGAACCAGCCATAGGTCTTACAGAACATAAACCCCGGGGTTTTGACTTGGGTTTGTTGGCAAAAGATACAAAGATCAAGTCTTTGGACCAAGTGTGGTCAGAGAGAGCAACAGTCGTTGATGGGTAATGAAGAGAAGACAGTGGCGAGAAGAGCCGGTGGGATTCCATTTAGAAGAAGACGGCTGAGAAATGGGGAATAGATTATCTGCCCAAGTGTGCCCCGAGAGAGCAGTTGGTGTGACGAGCAGGTGGACTGTGAGTGTGTATTTGGGCTTTGTTGCGCTCCTCGTCGTGGGTGGAGATTTTGAATTGTTTATACTTTATACGTGCGTCAATCATTCACTTGGTCCGACTTTAATATACAAAAATAACGTCATTTTAATATTTTAAATTAAAAATTTTGGTTAAGCTGAATTAGTCTCTGACTGCTTTTTTTTTTTTTCAGAGAAAAGGAAACAAATTACATAATGAAACGAGGGAAACAAATTTTCGATATATTCTTTAAGAGGATAATGTGACACTTTATGAGTGTAGTAGCAAGAAAAAAAATTCCTAAGTTAAAATTTTCCGCATAGTTAACTAACCAATTTGTATATCTATTACTCTCGCAAGAGATATGTCGAGTGATGACCGTTCAATTACGAGTAAGCAGTTCATAAATGTCTTGAATTATGAGATTTGAGATTATACTCCGTTTTGCCGAGGAAGAAATGAGTTGGATTGCCGCCATGGAGTTTGCTTCCAATTCGATGCGGCAACGATCGAGATTCCACGAGATCGTGGGGCTCGGACTGCTTTTAGTTAATCGGGTTGAAACTTAAACTCGAACCTATTAATCTAAGTTCTAAGTCCAAGTCAACCTGGCCTATTCACATTGCTATATAAACAATATCATGCATTTGAGTTCACCTTGTTAACTCTACGACATGCGTTTCACGGTAAAATCGAGAGGAGAATTGCTCATGCATGCGGTTTTCAATTATAAGAGACACGTTCAATAAAAACTTAATTACACGGATATTGAGATTATCCTTGTGTAGATTTATTTAATAACGATAGCATAGATATCGTTATAAGAAAGTTGGTTGTTGAAATGATACTTAATAGTATAAAAACAATTGAAGTACAAAGTATGAATTCTTTTTCCAAAAAACGATATGATAATGTGTTTGAAATTAAATGTCGATCTTAATTTTATAAGGAAATAAAGCTTAATTAACTAAAACAAAAAAAAAGATTTTGAACCCATAATTTCACAGTATAAAATATGTATATATTTGTAGAATTTGATAAAAACTAATATGTTTTAAAATTTTGTAACCAATTGATTTCTCTCTAATGATGCTTTCTTGTTTAAAAATACCTTTCCATGGATGATTTTACGTGTGGTAACTATAAATCTTGATGGGTAAGAAAAGGACCAATTATATCCTTAATAATTTAATTCAATATGTTCATTATTAACTGACTGAGTGATTAGGATTATTTAGCTATTTAATTATTAATTGGACTTAAACATAATTAGTTAATCAAATATTAGGTATATTATAACTTTCTCCTATTTTACCTAATCATAAGATAATCATATAATTAAATAGTATAACTTCAAGTATCCAACAAAAAATTATGGAAGTTCAACATAGGTAGGGACACTAATAAATGCAGATTATGATGATTATATATTATTTATACAATATACTTTCTTCTATGTACTACAACATTCATTACTCATCATACTAGGTCCATAAATCTACAATTATATCTCTTAGACTTGCCTCTTAAAATATCAAAATACAAATGTATATAATATCATAAAACATTAAATCATTAATGTAGAATCATAAATATATAAAATAAGGTCAAAGTGCTAGTATCATCATAAACAAATGTCATTCTATGATACAACCAACATTGGTTCTATGTATATGATCCTTAAATATATTTGATTTCAAATCCTTACTTTACATAACTACTATCATTAGATTAATACTAATATGCTTAATACATACTCTTCATTTTTTAACTTCCTCCTTAATGGCAAAATACTTTAATTTTGTATGTTCGACACTTTTTTAAATGTTTGGACGACAGATTCTAAAGTGTCAAATCTTTTAAGATTTTTTCAATTAAGTAACTAATATTTGAGAAAACCTAATAGCTCGGTTTAAATAGTTATTTTGCTAGCATTTTGTTGATTGGGCTAATGGAAGTACCTTTGGCTATGACATAGTTTTCCACGTAAAAAATTAATAGACATATAGGCATCCACATGTAGAGATGTCAATAGGTCGGCTCGGGCCTAGGTCAGGACCTCGGGCCAAGGTGGCTCATGGCTTGACGGGTCGGGATGA
This sequence comes from Erythroxylum rufum, assembly GCA_027478365.1. Lineage (NCBI taxonomy): Eukaryota > Viridiplantae > Streptophyta > Magnoliopsida > Malpighiales > Erythroxylaceae > Erythroxylum > Erythroxylum rufum. The sequence goes on along the minus strand of JANIHZ010000006.1, from coordinate 12,535,768 downwards.
CGTTGTTTTTGAAGTTTTTTAAAAATAAATATATATGGTGGGCCAAGTTGGCCCGGCCCTCCTGTGACCCGTTTGGCCACGAGCTGGTCTGCCCGTCGTTTTTGAAGTAACGGTTGAGCCACGAGCCAAGCCGGGCTAACCCAACCTTGGCCCATGGCTAGATCGGGCCGACCATCAACCCAGGCTAAAATCGGGCTAACATATAACCCGTACTTATCACCCACCCTTTTTTATTTCAAAACAACCTACACCATCTTAATTTACCATCTACCCATTTATCTATGACATCATCATCTTGGAAAACATCCTCTGCTCCTCTTTGCCTGCAACTGGAAGCACCATTATTGCATTACATTTGAGTTCCTCTCCCTTTTTTTTCCTTTTTTCTATACGGCTTCAGTACTTCTCTTTCTGTCTTTCTTTCCACACACCTCCTTTGTCCAAAACTTCACTGCTAGGTATATTTTTCCTTGTATGTTGGCTGTTCATTTTTGCATTCAGTGTTGTGTTTTGTGTGCGTTTTGTTGATTTTATGTTTCCATTATGCTTGTGTGCATCAAGTTAGAAATGTAAGCACATATGACAATTTGTTATCTTGCTACATCTCTTACTAGTATTTCATCAAATAGCTTGCACATGTCAATTAAAATTGTCACTATTGTGTTATGAAGTAAAGATTTTAAGGGCATTTCACAAATTTATGGGTGATATATCTTGGAAACCTATTATAAGGTCAATGGGTGGTTAAAGTTTTTCAGGTTCTAATGACAATTACATCTGGAGTGCTTCACTTGAATCTCATGCTAATGTAAACTTATAAGTTAAGCCAATTACCATTTCTCAACTAAAATGTGGAGGTTACAAGTACTGCCTGATGGTTGTCCTTCACAAATCAAGAGGCTTAAATTGAGTACACCTTCATAAGAGGAAAAATAACACTATTAACTAATCTAAATTTAGTGAAAACTAAGTTAGTTCTAATTAAATTGAATTACAATTGATCGCAGTCAAACTAAAAACCCTTAGCATAAATAAAAGGAGCTTCTATATGGGCAGTAAAATCATATACTTCCTGATGGGTATAGCTATGAATACCTTAAGTTTAACGTCCCGTTATCCCATATTAAGGATTAGAACCCTAGAATAGTATATATGAGAGATTACTAAGAAGTTAAAAAGTGCATTTCATGCTTGTGCATAATATGGCATACACACACACGTGAATATTGATTTTTACACATTAAAATGATTGTACATACATTCATTGACATTTTTCCAGTATAATTGATTTATATATATTATTTTATTAAGAATTGTGGTTTATTTGTATTGAAAATTGATATGGAGAGTATACTTATTGATATAGAATTTTTGGTAAAAATTAAGAAATTTTCGAAAGTTTGGGTATTTCTGGATTGGGAAAAAAATGTCAAGTGGCAAAACAATTGATAAATGATAGTAGAGATAAGAGTTAAATGGCAGTGGAAAATTGTATAAATGAATTTGGATTTATTGATATATGTCACTGAAAATTGGGAGATAATAGGAGTTAATTGGGCTAGTTTAATAAGAGAACCTAGTTTAAACTCATAGAAATTGGACATATGGCAAGTGACTCACTTGCCAAGCCTAGTCTTTAAACCACGATTTCTACTTGAAAGACCATTAATTGTTTTGTTCTTGCTTTCTTTTTCTTCTTCGTGGCTTTCTTCTTCAAGCTTCTTCACTTCCATGAATTTTCTCACCAACCTTCATCAACCTTGAACCTATCTCTCTTTTCTTTCACTTGCTACTCTCACCTTGTTGTCTTCTTCATTTGCCATAAGAAACCTAAACCTCCCAACCTTTATGATGATGTACGTGGGTTGCATTAGAAGTTAGGGCTTCTTGGTGTTTTTGAAGAACTTGGAGTTTTAGCAAGTAAGTAACATGTTAATTCTCACGAGTAATAGGAATATCAAACAAATATGGTGATTAATTGATATTACAAGATCATGAGAATAGTGGTCATTTTACATGTACATCGTAGGTGAAGAATGAGAATATTGGTGTCTTATTTTTGTGTTTATGATGATTAATAATTCATAAGATGTTGTTGAAATGATTTTTTAGATAAAAAGATAATTGAAAATGTGTATAAAAAGAGTACAAAAAATTCATGGAAAGATGATATACGTATACTCTGTTTTCATTGTTATTAACGTGAATCTCATTAGGTGTTTTAGAAATGAACTAAAATGAGTCTAGAGTTAAGGAAAAAAGGGTAATGTGATATCGTGATATGGGAAGAATTAATATGATAAGTTAGAGATGAAATGAAGGTGTTAATGAAGATGAAAAAATGCAGAAAATATGAGGAATGCGTGTTTAATATGTTCAGCTTTTGTTGTTAGTGATTAATCATATATTTTGATTTGTTTATGATTGAGTTGAGCTTAAATGGAAGTAGGAATGAAGAGGAAATAAAGAAGACATAAGTTAGAAATGATGGATTTAGTAAAAGAGATGAAGAAGAGATGAAAAATCTACAGTTTTGTTAAATATGGAGAAGAACGTTTGTCACGATCGTGCACAAGCACGATCTTAACAGAGAGGGAGCCTCAGAGGAGCTGCACGATCGTGTAATCGTGACAGAAGGGAACCTTAGAAGGGTTGCACTATCTGGAAGTGCACGATCTGCTTAAGCATGATTGTGACCGATAGGGAGTTATTGGGTAGAGCATGATCATGCACAAGCACGATCATGACAGTGGGCAACCAACTAGAAATGCACAATTATGCACAAGCACGATCGTGACAGAGGGGAATCATCTCGTGACAGTGAGAGTGCAATGCCTTTTGACATATTTCGACACCCTTCACTATTTTGACCATAACTTCTTCTCCAGACGTCCGATTGACTTGAAATTTGAACCAAGTACTCCTCACATATTGTATTTTCTCTCCACCAAATTTCATGATCATCTGAATTCATTAGGAAAGGATTGATAATGAATGATTGATGAGTTTAGGATGAAAATGATGAAGTGTGCTGGAAATTGTTAAATGGAGTGTTTTCACTGAATATGCATTTGTATTTTAGCCATAACTTGATATGTAGATATCTAAATGGGATGATTTTTTTATTTATATTAAAATAGAGACATATGGATACAAATGTTATGAAAGAATCTATTTTTAATTCTGTCTCTAAGAGTTTCAAATGTTGGCTCAAAGTTGAGTACTGAGTACTATTGTAGTTTGAGCATAGTCTAAAGTATTTTGTGTATAACTTGCTAAATACTGAACCAAATTGTGATAATTTGATTTCATTTGAAACTTAAGATATATGGGAACATTTGTTTAGGAGAAGGTGATGCCTAAATACCTTAATTTCCTTATCATAATGACCATGCAAAAATTGACCTGAAAATTTTGTTTTGATAAAAAGCTAGAATGATCAATTGAGTGATGAACTTGGAATGAGTTTGTAATATTGAGGTATAAACCTAAGTTCAAATTATACATATACAAGTTTCAAAGTATGAATGATCATGAGATAAAAATAAAGGAAAAATACCCAGGATTGTGATTAAGCATGCATCGTACATAATCCATATACACATTTGTGCATAAATAAATATTTATAATTATGCAAAGTTGTGATGTGTGTAAATGTGTATGTATTGCATGATTTAGAATAGCGATTTGAGCGACCACATTCAGACCTTGTCGGGACTTCGAGGCAATAGCTTTATGGAGCAAACTGTGAATAACCTAGATGGTCTCACTTAATTAATTGTTTGTTTTACACTCTGTATTGAATTATTTTGTGAATGTGATTGTGTTGATTCAGGACATTGAATGTCTGAGGTGTTTGATGCATGAATAACATATTAGAAGTGTTTCTTGTATGTGAATTTGATGAAATAAGTGATACTCAACAACTATGTTAAATGTCGGACCAAGGTCCGATGATAAATGTGAATGTGATGCATTTTATTACAGGAATGCATCACAACATAAAGGATGTTGTGACCGAAATAGCCACCGAGAAAGAGCTTAAAGCTCAGAATGTGATAAGAGTCTCTGGCTCAGTTGTAAATGTACCTAGTATCCACTAAGGGATATAGGACATTATCTTAAACAAGCCCAATATCCATAAGGGATATGGGTTAGTAAAAAAACACTCGGTCTTAACAAAATAATAAATGAAAGTGAGTCTCATATGCATTACATTTATAATTGATATATATGTTTTAAATAATTAAAATGATCTTTTTGACTGCTCTGAATGTGATATGTGAAGTAAGTGATATATGATGCTACATGATAAATGAAATGATGTGAATTAGGTGAATATATGATGTGATGTGTTATATGATTTGAGTGAACCATCGAGGATGGTTAACTCCTCGATGGTTCACTCACTGAGTTTGCAAAACTCACCAAACTTTGCAATGTTGACATTTCAGGTTTGAGAGAGGATACTAGTGATAAAGAGACTTTAGAAGAAGTATAATTTTTTTACTTTTGGAAAGAAGAAATAGCTCAAAGGTTGGTCAGCTGAGACTGAAGGATCTAGATAGAATTTTTGTATAATTCCTCATGTATGTAACGTGTTTGTATACAAAGATGTAAACTCTAATAGTTTTCAATAATGTACATATGTAGTTGTTGTTGTATATAGGGATGAAATATGAAATGCTATAATGTACGTATTTGGTTTTATGAAATGAAACGAGAAATTTGAGTTTTTAAATAGTGTGAAATTTACGCATTAAATGATGATTCCATGATTAAGTTAGCGTCGTGATTGCTTTAGCATCCCATCCTTGTGGGGTACATATTCGGATATCATTCAGGATGTCGGGTACGTGTCCCATAAGAGTGGAGTGCTACATTAATAATAAAATAAGAGAATTATAATAAAAGGGGATAAGTTAATCCATAAGAATGAGAGAGAGAGAGAGAGAGAGAGAGAGGGAGATCTTATATATGAATGTATGTATAACAATTGAACGGGTCAAATCCAACTTCTCATATATACAATATAGCATACATATAATGTGAAACCCACAAATTGGAAACAAATAAAAACAACCCAACATTCACCAAAACTCAGTAGCCCAACCCATAAACTATTAAACATATATAAAAGCCATTAACTATAAATAAATGAACACACCAACAAAATCAAGTCTTCTACTTCATTTTTCTCTTAATTATTTCCAGCTGGTAAGTGTGTTAATGCACCATATCTCTCTTGCATATGACACTTCTCTCATATGTTCCCTCATTTTAGTTGTTTTGCAGCAAATTGTGAGGAAATTGTAGAGGTTAATAACCTAAAAATCTCTTAACACATAGGTAACATTCCAGCAACTATTATATGCTTTTATTATGATTTCTAGTCATCTTACACTATTTTATAGTTGGATTGCATGTTGTGATTGTTTGGGATAATAAATGAAGTCATGAAAAGAGATAAAAAAACGAGAAAAGGTGGCTAGAAAATGAGAAAAGAAGAGGAGGTAGGAAAAGAGGAGAGGGTGAAGAAGATGATAATTTTGGGAAAATTGAAGTTGCATTAACTAGTGAATAGAACTTAGGATCAAAATACAAGTCCTTATGCCTTCAATTGGTGCCCTTATATGATTTTTCATAAAGAGAAAATTCTTGTTTGGGTTTATGGTTTAGATCATAAGAAATTTATGCATCGTATTGAAAATATGAATAGTAGTACTAGCATCAAACCACCAAGAATTAAGAGGAACTTCATATGAGTTTGATTTGAAGCATACAAAAATATAATATTTATCTTTCTTTTAAAACTAAGCTTTACATTTTAGGCAATCTTTGTGCTAGTGTCCAACTTTTTTTTTATTGAATATCCATTTATCTACCCTTTGTTCCTTTTGATTCTCTTATATAAGATTAACATATGACTTCTTCTTTTTTGTTGGCTTTCCTTTATTTGCCTTTTGATGCACTTATTTGATGGAATGACTACTTTATTTCTTCGGTTTTACTTCCTATTTGGTCAGGTTATTGGACAATTCATTAACATCTCACTTTTCCTTTCTAATGTTGTAGTTAATTTGAAAAGGTACATACTTAAGAGATAGTGAGTTGAAAATGAAATGTACCAAAAAAGAGTCATCCATTGTTGTTACCAATATCTTTAGCCTTGTTGTAATGTTATTCATCTCAATGATATGGTTTTGCATAATCTACAATATAATATAATTTATGATTGTGAGTTCTTCTATAAAGGTACCATCAGGTGATTATTCTATAGTACGAAAATGTCCACAAATTTCTCTATTATACTTTCTGTTTTAAAAATAATTATCATAATGTTATTTTTTAAGTGATTCACATAAACATCAAACTCAATATATTAGACTTCGTTTCTCTCTCTCTCTCTCTCTCTCTCACACACACACACACACACACACCTCATCTCTATAAGATTAGTATGTTGATCTTTAATAATGTCAACTGAAGTTCCAAAACACCTAAGTGAAAATTGACTTATCCACCCCATTCAGAGAAATTTAAAAAGTTGAAAACAATAATATATAAAGCTTATAAATGAAGAGAAACAATTGTAAATGTGATATATAAATGCTTATATTACACGTGTTGAACCAATGGAGGTTTCAATTAATATTTGTGGTGATAACAAAATATAATTACTATTAATGAATTTATTATTTTAATGAAAAGCAATATAAGAATAAAATGAATTCATAAACTCAAGAAGATAGCTTATGAAGTTAAAAGTATGAAGTTAAAGCTTGTAATCATTGAGTTCAAACCAAGAATAAAAGAGGATAAAGAATTAGCAAGGTCATTCTTCATATTGTAATGTTAATTATATCTTATTTAATCATTTTACTGCTCTAAAAGGCTTACCATACATAAACATTTAATTTCACTTTATTGTAAGAATCTTTACATTCTTCAAGAGGCATTGAAACTTTTAGTTTTAATAGAGAAACCTCTTTATCTTTCAAGCACTCTTTAGGGAAAATTTTAGGAAGTGTTTAAATCAACATTAAACAAATTGAGTTTGAACATTTAAAGTTGTTAAAATCATTTTTTAGGGCGATTAGTTGACCTATATAAGTTACTGGTTGACCAATATAGGTTAAAATGGTTAAATTTGATATATCATGATTATGTTGTAATATTGGTTAGTGTATTAGTTAACCAATGTGGCATATTGGTCAATCAATATGTCTACTAATCAACCAATATCTCAATGACTAGTAAATCTGGTACTTTTAATGCATATTGGTACACTAGTACACTATAAATATCCATTTTAATAGCTAGTTCTTGGCTCCAGCGACTAAGAAGGGTACCATAACAACATAAATAGGCATTTTCTCATTATTTTCAGGATTAAGAAGCATTTAGGTGTGTTTTACACACATTTATAAGAATTTTAAATCATTTAAGAATCATTGTATCATATTTGTGAGTGAGCCTCTTTAAAGTTATCAAGTAATACAGTGAGTTATTTTGAGTTGTAAGATTTATTTAGGGAATTATATTATTATACTTGGATGGTGATTCAAATGAGATTGAGGTTCCTCTTTACATTGGAAGAATATTGTAGAAGTTTCCTCTTTTCTAAGAATGATTGTACAAAGCTTATTCTTCCCCTTGAAATAAGAATTATAGTGGAATTCCATAAAGAGTCTTAGAAGTGGATGCGGGTAAAGGTTGTTTGTTGAACCACTATAAATCAGTTTGCATTTTCTTTTACATAACAGTTTTAAATTATTTTTCAATTGTTTGATCGGTTATG
>JANIHZ010000006.1:12500219-12511674 GCA_027478365.1 Erythroxylum rufum | reverse complement strand
CCGTGTAGGTTCAGAGCGAGGAGATTAAAGACTGGGACGAGTCTACCGCAATGGCCAAAGGAGTCTGAGTTTTGTGTCGCTTGAATATGTATTTTTGGTTAACACTTTTGGGCCTGTAATAACTTTGAATTTCTGTTTCTGACAGTATGCTGTGGGTATTGGAAGCACTGTTTGAGATGTTGTGTGTGCACTAGTCTGATTTGATTGTTCTGTCTTGGGTGGCATCCACATATCCTTCCAGGGGGTATTTGGGTGTTACACGCCCTCTTCGTTGCCATTAGGGACTAACAATATGTAATTTCATTTATGAACTTAAAATAAATAATAAAAGTATAGTATAGTTCCCCTTTGGGTAGATACTACAGTTTACTACCATAAGTTAAATGTCAATGATTATTAGTTATAAGTGAATACATATTTTTAATCAAAGACATATGTATTTGTTTTTGATGTATATATAAATGTATTTGACCAAAAATATTGATTTACTATTTTTTTAATTCTCCAATATAATTCAACTCAGCTTTGGGTGAATTACAAGGCTATAAAATAGTAAACAATAACCTATCACTTAATTTACTCATAGGCATTTTGTAAACAATATGAATAATTATTTAAGTAACAAATAATAATTACAAAATTTATGCATAAATAATAAATCTTGCTTTATTATTATGCAGTTATAAAATAATAATGTAGAAACTTGATAAATGCAATTAAAAATAGTCTTCCCAAATATCAAACTTCTTATTACTAAAAATTCTTTGAAAAATTTCTTCAAAAGGAGAAAAACATAGTTTAGTTGGATGTTTTTGTGGATAAATTGTAAATTTATAAACAAAGGCAAAGTTATAAATTTACTGGTAAGGGCATAACTTGAAATACTGAACAATGACCAATTTGTAAATATTCAAAATTATAATTATTCAATAATGGTTTAATTGTAAAACTTAACAGTTGAAGAATTATAAATACACATGGTGAGGCAAAAATTGTAATTATACAACCAAGGGGTAGAACTATGCTTTAATTGGGTTATACGACTCATCTTCGACCCACAACTTGATTTGGCGATATCTTGTTGTCTGGTAAGTAGATTCCATTAATTTTAGAGAAAAATTAAGATTTCTATGTAATCAATATGAACAAATAATGATAACTAAAAACATTTATCCATAGTGGAGCTTCTTAAAACTAAGATTGTTTATTCATTTTGTTTGAAAGATTTACTAGAAAACAAATACATGCCTCAAAATAGTTTAACAACTACTAGAATATTCTTAATAAACATAAACAAAGAAATTGTATATTCAAAAAATGATGATTCTAATATCACATATAAAACCTAATTTTATAGGGAAACAAAATTTAATTAACACAAGCAAAACATTAATCACGAGATCTAGAATGCATAATTCTCATTATAAATACTTGAAAAATGACATTTTAAATCCTTTCTTGTTACAAATTGATTATCCTTTCTTGTTACATATACCTTTTGATAGATAATTCACATTATTAACCCTAAACCCTAATGCATAGTTAAATGAACAATATAATTTAATCTTCTACTTCCATCACATAATTTAATTATTAATTGGACTTAAATGTAATTAGTTAATCAAATATTAGTTCATATTCTAATATTAAATAATTTTAAAATTCATTGTATATAAATAAGATATTCATGTTTATAATGACCTCTTTAATAATAGGAAAATTCAATTGTATAGTTTTATTTATGACATAAATGAAATTTGATTTAAATATATCATTTTCTAATATATCTATAACTTACCTACTTTGATTAAAGAATAATATTCTAAACATTAACGAAGATCCATAAAAATGATAAGGCACCAATGATTGCATATTTGAATCTTCCTACCTTGTGTAAGAGTGAAATGAATAGATAAGATCCTCTCATACAAGGCAAGAATTTTCTCATCCCAAGTAGTGGAGAGTCAAAAGCATAATAATGTGATACACCCCACCAATATGGCCCCAGATCTTCTGAGCCAGCAACGCTGGCCCGACGATTGAGTGGCACAGGGGAGGGCCAGCGTTGCTGGCACAGAAGATCCCATCCCCACCTTTGACTATTCGATGTAATCGTTTGATTGATTTGTCAATTGTCGTTTCATCAAATCAACTTAAAATGTCGTTTTCCCTAAACAATTGTTTAAAATAGTCAGGAAATTTAAAATACATGAACCAATAAGAGGCTAGCACGCACCATGGTGTTTTTCACCACACGCCACGTCACCACATTTTTCTGACTGCGGACCCCACATGTAATCCTTTTTTTTGTTTAATTAATTAATTAGATAATAATTAAAGGAAATCGAAATTCCAACCAATTTGCGCTCCTCTCTCGCCTCTTCTCCAGCTTGTGTATATACAAATGCAATACAAATCCTCTCTGTTTGCTGTGGCTTCCAAGGTACTTTCTTTCTTCGCTTTAATGCTGATCCTTACTTTTGCTTTGAGATTATCCTCTGTAATCCTCAGTTTGATTTACAAGGTCTTCAATGCTTGTTTGATCGTGAAATTTTATTTCAACTCTTCAAACCGAAATTGCAGAGAAGAATTTGAATTGATCTTCGTTCAATCGTTCGCGTGCTCGAATTTTTCAAATTAGTGGTTTCTTCGTTTCTCTTTTGAAAATAAAAAAGATTCTATTTTTTTGAAAAAAAGATGCGGATCTTCTAATTTTGGGTGGTATAAATGTTGCCGCGTTAATTTTTATATATACATATGTACGTATATAAACCTTGATTTAACAAGCGACGAGAACATGTCCGGGTGCAATGTATTGACAAGGTTTTGTGTAACGGGTCGATTAAACTGAATTTCAAACGATATGCTGGTATTTTACGTCCGAGGATTTCTGTTTGGTTGATTGGAAAATCCTCATCTGGATGCAGAGCAAAGCTGATACATTCCTACGCCTTTTGGGCCTATTATTTCCTTACAATTTGCTGGGAAGTTTTTAGCACCGGTCAAGGCAAATTGTTGGAGTCAAGAATCAATGAACCAAAGATAATCCCTTAAAAAGCTAGGATCTTTCGCACGCTTTTTTATTCTTTTTGCGGGTTTTCCGAATTAGGTAGCGCTATCTCTGTGTTTGTTCTTGATACCTATACTGAAGAGGAAGGGGTGGTCTTGTTTGTGGGTATGGACAAAAGATTACTGTTGGACTGAATGCCTGTGCTTTTTCTTTTGCTTGTCTTGTTGTTTCAATCTTTAACTTGTTCTTATTATAGATTCCTTTGACAGGAACAGGGTACTCGGTTCCTGCTCAGATTGCCTCGAATTCTTGATTGATTTCATGGCCGTGGCATTTACTAATCTTTCATGGTGGTTATGGAGTGGAAAATGTCAGGACCAGAGAATTTCAAATGGATCATCTGTAAATACCAGACCCGACTCAGATTGGTGGGATTCGGATACTCTGAAATTTCCTCTGGTCCAGGGGGCTAATATTGCTTCATCATCTAGGAGGGTTAAGGGAAAATGGCATAGCCGGAAGCAGAGGAAGATCGATAAAGATTATGACGTGGTTCTTGTGCCATCTGATGGATGCTGTCTTTCAGGGTCTGAATCTGATGGTTCTGATTACTCAATTGGATGGTTGGAGCCCCATGGACCCGGATTCCAGAGTGATGACACAGACAACAGTTTTGCCGTGCTTGTCCCATGTTATGGGCGTGTTCACGATAATGGATTTGATGACTCCAAAAACAAAGTGTTTGCTGCCATCGCCAAAATCCCAGATGATTACTCTGACGGTCAGTGCAGTTTCTTTTCTCTTTATCTCCCTATACCGTCTTTATGAACTCATTTTTACCTTGCTGGGGACACAAATGTCTTTATGTTTATGTTCATTTTATTGGACTTAGGTTTTTTTTTTCCCCATCTCGTAATGGTCGTGCACTGAGTTGTGCAGATCGTTTGTAACATTTTATCTTCCTGAGTTATCAAGAATGTTACTTGTCATCTATTGAAATTAGTAAGGCTGGATGGTAGACAGAATAAGAGAAGGTTGATAACTTTATTGTGGTGCATACTGCTGCTTTCATGTCCCTATAAAATATAATCTCATGCTTAGTAATTACGTAAAGTTGAGAGACTTGAAAGGAAAATTTTGTTATTTCTTGAGATTATGTAGAACCCAACCACGGTAGGAAAGTTTCGTAGGAACCATGTTTCGATGTACTGTTGAATCGTTATATTGTTAAGAGTTCTTAACCGTGCAAATGTAAGTGGGGTTTCCTGTAACTACCCGAACAGTTTGATAATCTTTTCTACTTCCTTTCTGTGTTATTTAGATACTGTGCAACCATATTAGTTCTTTAAATTGTATGTCCCAGTCACCAGCATCAGTCATGAGGACCTTGTTTTTACCATTTCAAAACCTTATCCTTCTGATATAAATGGAGGTTTTAACAATCCTCCTTGTTGAAATTTAGCAATAAGATTTTGAATTTTCCATTGTTATGCCACTACTTTGACCTCAAATTTCAAGCATGCCTTAAGATTCTAGACCCATACTCTCAATTTTCTAGCTGTTTAATGTGGATCTATAGCCTCATCTTCAGATGCTTAGTAGTTACCGAAATATTTCACCTTTCTGAATTAAGGCGGAACCTTCTGTATCCATTAAAAAATTGCAATCTTATCAGATAACAAAATAATTCGCTTTAGGCATCTGGATTTTTCTGTTTCTGCTGCATCCCATGCATTGACCATCTGGATCAGCTTCTGATATCAGGTTCCTTGATAATGAGATGCTTGTGGTAAAAGTCATCTTGACATGGCCTATATATATATATATTAGTTCTTTGTTGCTTTTTAGTTTATAGCTAAATTCCACATCGTGTCTCACCTTTATCTCATATCTCTATATTTCCGTATCTTGATGTTTGTGTTTTATCCCAACCCTTTTTGTTTTTGCTATCTTGATCCCCTTCTATATTGTTAATTACAAGAACATGGTCCAAGTGGTTTGAACTTCTTCACTCTATGTTCTATTTGTATTCTGAGTTTGTTTTCTTTATATGACTGCTATTGCAGAGGGCAAAACATATATGGAACAGTGGCTCTCTTCCCTCCAGAACATCTGACAATTGAAGCCCCTTTCTTAATTATGCTGCTTTTCCTGCCTGCTAATTCTTCTGATGGATTAACATTGAATCATATTTTGTATAAAAAGTATGGCCCGTCTAAGAAATTGAAAAGAAAAAGAAAGTGCGGCTGGTGTGGTTACTCTATGGTAGTCGAAGAGAATTTGCTGATGTTATATTCTTATTGATATTACCACCCGACTGGTTGAAGCAAAACAATGGAGAACTAAATCGCTAGAAAATGTGGTATTTTTAGTTGCTTCTTGTCATCCAACGAAGGAAAATTTCTCACAACAGCTTAATCCTGAAGTGACTACCGAGACGTTCTGATTCTGAGAAGATGGGTAAGGAAAACACAAGACTTTCTACGCGTGCTTACAATAATATTCTTTGCTGTACATACTGAAGCAGCTGTATGTTTTAACTTTTATCTTCTTGCTGTAAATAATAATCGGAAGGACTATGTATGTAGATGACTAAAGCTTATCTCCCTCTTTTATTCCTTCTTTTGGGTAAGAGCGCACACATTTGTCTATGCGTAGATAATCATAAACATGTGATTGGACTCTCCAAAAAGTATATTCACTTAGTCGAGACCTTCCTTAAAATATAGGTTAAATCTTAACGTCTGAGAAATTCTTCATTAAAATATAAACTGAATTAGTAGGGACAAATGTTTTTAGTCTTGAATAGTCTGTGGTCAGATAAAATGGGCCAAAAGAAAGGCAACTGTCAACCAAAAGTTAGTGCTCTCCCTATCTCAAATTATGTATTGATGTGAGCTTACATAAATTAATTATTTGGTGTAAGATCTACTAGATTGTAGAAGACTAAGCTGATTTAGTTTTGACAGTCCAAATGTTTTCTTCTTTTAGATGGTGCACATATATCCATTTTATCCAAAAAAATTCCGTCTCTGCACAAAAGTCTCCAAAGTCTCGTGCCATCAAAGCTGTAGTCATTATGTATGCATATATAATTCTAAGCTCTCCATGTTGCTTTGGAAGATAAATTGTGCTCCATTTAACTTATGGTGCCTTTTTGCAATTGCTACTAGTATCATTCCATATGAATTCTCTGATAAGTCTTTCAATCCTCTTCAAAACACTCTTGTAAGAACAAGTTGGGAGCACCAATATACATATAATTTTATAAGATACAAATTTATTACTCCATAAGGTGATTATCTTTTTTAAGGTTGAGATTAGAAGGGCATGCTCCCTTAAGATTCTTAAAAGAAATGGGAACTCCAAGGTATTTGAAAGGAACTACTTGGAGTTTCAATCTTATCGAAGAAGAAATGAAGATCACATCTACACACAGAGAAGGAACCAAAACTTTTGAATGGATGATAACACAAACCTGATATAGCTATAAATGTATCCAGTGAAACTAACATCAGTCTTAACTTGAAGTAAAGTCAGCTCCATAGTGCATCAGAAAGTCATCAGTAAAGGATAATTGCAAGATCTTCAACTTAACACTTATGATGAAATTTGAATTGAGGAGTTCTAGCAATGATCAGTGATGTGGTGCTACATAATCCTTTGATGGTGATTACAAAGAGTTATGGAGACAAAGGGTATCCTTGTATCAATCCTTGAGCAACTTTAAAGAAGTTTAGAGGCTCCCTATTGATCAATACAACAAAGGATATTAAGGTGATGTAGGTGTGAATCCATTTGATGAATCTACTAGGATATATCATGGCATAGAGAGTGTTAAGTAATAAGGTCCAATTAACAATATCAAAAGCTTTGGTAAAGTCTATTTGTATAGCACAATTATTGATGTGTTGATTGGTGTTATACCCCCTACAGAGTTCTTGTGCAAGTAATGTCTCCTATATTTATTTCATTCACATAATCACCCTAACAAGGATTAATCAAGTTTGGAAAAGTATGCTTTAACCTATTTGCTAGAATCTTTGAGATGACCTTGTAAATAACATTCCAACAAGCAATATGTCTATAATCATTGAGAATAGCTAGATTTGGAACTTTAGGAACTAAACATAAGTAAGTTTTGTTTAGTTTAATGAGTAACCTGTCATCCCTAAAGAATTCCTTAACTGTCTGCACAATAATCGAGCCATTTTATTCCCATGTAGTTTGAAAAATTCTTATATTGAAGCCATTTAGCCCAAGAGCCTTATTAGGGTGAAAAGATAATAACACTATTCTGATTTCCATTATTGTAACTTCCTTGATCAATGTAGGGATGTAGTGTGGTTTAGAAGAGCCCTGAAGATAACTTACTAGATAACTAAGTAATTTAGTAATGGTACTACTTCTTGCCAATATTCTGTAGAAGTGGTTTTTTGCTAGCTCTTTCAGCTTAGATTGTTCACTGGTCATATTCCCATTGGAATCCTTTAGTGAGATTTTTCCCCTTTGTTTCTCATTCCTTGTATAACACTATATAAGTACCTTAAGTTCCTACCTCCCTCTCATAGCCACTGAATTTTAGATTTTTGTCTTAGATGGGAATTGAAGGTTTCCAAGTTGTAAAAATATTTCTTCAGTTCAATTGCCTCAAGATTTTTCAATATGGGTTCATTGGGGGATTTAGCTAGTCCTTCTTGAGCTTTAGTAAGACTATCTAAAGCCAATCTCTTCTCCTACAACATTAAATCAATGTTATTCTTCAACAGTAAGATACACTGGACTTTAATTTCCATCAATATTTTTATACAATTGTAGGCATTTGATCTAGAGTATACATAGTTCATTGCCTTGGAATTGATTGAGCTCAATTAGGGATATTGGAGGAGGGAATTGAAAATTTTGAAAGGGGATATTCATTAAAATCAATTATAACTGGGTTATAATCAGAGAACAAAGTGGGATTAAAGTAGCATAACTTTGGGAAATTTCCCAAGCCATCAACTGTTGATTAAGCATCTTTTAAGCTTTCGTTAGAGGAACTTATCCCCACTTTGGTTATTGCTCTAGGTGAATAATGCTCCATAAAACCTAAGGTTTACTAGGCCTAAAAAGGAGGTAAGGTTGGAAAGCTCATAAACTCCTAGATATACGCAACTCATGCCTCTTTAGGATTCAAAATGTTATAAGGTACAGTTTAGGTCCCCAATTAGCATTAAAGGTTTACTAATGTTGGATTCAATTCTCCTAATGTCAGCCCAAGGACTAGCTCTTTGTTATTCCTAATTTACTGCATAAATCATGTGAGGGCTAGAGGCACATTGCTAATTTTTAGGATTAGGTCACAATGAATGAATTGATTTGAGCATAACCACTTGGATAGATCTAAGTAGGTAAGATCAAAAAACATAATGACTCTCCCATTGGGATGCTTAGTGTAATTACTTAAAGAGTTCCAATCCTTTTTCAAAAAAATTAAGACCTTTTTAAAATGTTTCCTCCTTTATTTGGGTAGTCTAAATGTAACGCCGGACTCTTTGAGCTCTTTTATATTGGTATGTATTTGGAGATACTACTGTAGATTGATATATACATGGTTTTATATGAGTTCAAATATGTATTTAAATTCTTTTGAGTATATATGTGAGTGATTTATAAAGTTATATGCCCTTACATGAACTTAGAGTTCATTAGTATGCGAAATCTTGGAGATTTTTGACATATAAGCTTCTAAGTGTGTAAAATCGAGTTCATTGGATGGATAAGACAATGGTGGCTGAGTTAAATGTGTTCTAATGCCTTGGAGGTGATTAGACATGATTTATAGACTTATTGGACACTTAGAAAGCTTAATTAGAAAAGTTGATATACATAAGGGCTTATTTGCCAATTGTTAAAGGGCCTAATTGTAATTTTTCAATTCTTGGAGGATCAATATATAATTTTATAAAGTTAAGGGGATTAATTATTATTTTCAAAAGTCTGGGGACCAAAATAAAAATAAAAGTTTTAGTCATTCCCAAATTTTGGGCTTAATTGCAAATTTAGGAAAAGTTTGGAGGATATAATGGTAATTTCACATAAGCTAAGGATAAAAAGGTAATTTCATCATATTTGGTCAAAGGAGAGTCAATATTTTAGACCCTTCTTCCTTGAATGGCCGTGCACCCCACCATTTAAGACTAGAAACATTTTGTTTTAATTGAAAGAAAGGAGAAGAGAGGAGGAGAAGAACTCATTTGGCCATCACTAAAATTCTACCATTCTTTTTGATTCTCCAACCCAAATCAAGGTGTTCTAAGTTAATTTAGGATCAAGGAACTCAAATGTATCATTAAATTTGAGAAATTCTCAAAGGATTTTAAGATATCACTAAACGAAAGTTTACGTAAATTTTGTTTCATCTCTCTTTACATTATGATTTTGAGTTTGGTGTTAAGATATGTTGTTCTCTATGCTTGAATATGTATGAAACATGGTTTAGATGAATGAAATGAGTTATGGAGAAGTCCCCTTAAACCAAAATCAAAATGTTCTCTTTTAGGTGAAAGTTTGTGAATTTTTGAATATCTTTTGAAATTGATGGTTTAAATGAATTCTATGGTGTTAATTGTATATGTATAATGTGAATTGATGATGAAAAATAAAGAAGATGAATATTGGATAAGGCTTGGTCGAAATGATGGGAGAAGAAATAGACTAATGTAATGAGTTATATAATTATGATGAATATAGCTTAAATGAAGGGAATTGGATTGAATGGAGTAGTGAAATG
Source organism: Erythroxylum rufum (assembly GCA_027478365.1). NCBI lineage: Eukaryota > Viridiplantae > Streptophyta > Magnoliopsida > Malpighiales > Erythroxylaceae > Erythroxylum > Erythroxylum rufum. Next base: position 12,501,889 of record JANIHZ010000006.1, on the reverse strand, counting down.
TGTTGTTGTTTAGAAGTGTTTGTTATATAATAAGATAGGAGCATGGATTACTATGATAAAGTCTTAAAAATATGATTTGAAAGTCATGCACATTAGGTGTTTGATAAAATGTCTAAGTGAACTTGGCTTTGGATTTAAGGATTCGTAATGATATGCATTGGAAAGCAACTTTCATGTTTACTTAAGTAAACTTGAATTTTTGCTTAGATTGATGAGTAATGGTATAATGTGCTTGGATAAAAATGTGCTTAATTATGTTTTGAAATGAGTAAGTAATGGATTAAAGGCATTAAATGCCTTGGAAAATGCAAAAGAAAAACTAATGTTAATAGTAAGGGATGTAAACATGTGAGAAGTTTAATGGCTGAATTCTATAGCTTAAAGATAGTGATATTTTGTTTTATACACTTAGGTATATGTTTGAGTAGTAAATACATTGTATATTTTTATGTATAAAGGTTCGGAAGCCGTGAATTAAGGAGCTCGTACCAAAGATTATTGAAGTTAAAGGAGTGTAAACCTTTTTTTGAGGTGAGTTGGGGAAACCATCTCTCAAATGGGACTAAGACATCCCAAGACATGCATGATGACTTGTATATGAATTTTGAACCTAGGTTATGCATAGTAGAATTGAATCTCAAATGGAAGCTAGTATACTTGTGTATTTAAGAAACAACATTGTTTTGAATAACACTTTGCACTTGGAGTGCAAAAGATGACTTTTATTGCATGAAATAATGTTTTGAAATTTACATATGCATAATCAAGTTATGTATGCTGCATGTATGTGTTCTCTTTTGGCTTAGAGCTATGGCAAGGTTTCATTTTATCAATTGGACTGATAAATAAAGGCATGGTGCCTTACTTGATTTTAGTACTTAATATTTGTATATGAATTTTATGATTGGTGTGGTAACGATTGACCAATTGTGTGCTAGGCACAACAGATTAAGTGACCCCCGTTTCCTTAATGCTGGTACATAAAAGTCGAGTCCCCTTATCGACACCTTTCTATTGGACTTGCGGGTGATTGCATACCTAGAGGTCTGATCACCGATGAGGTCATCACCTAGAGTCATGACGCTCTTGTCGACCGTAGTCCGGACTTACCATAGATGAATGTCGAGCCAACACTAGGAATTGGTGGGTGTGCACACTAGTTTGGCCGACTAGTGGCAACACATATGATTATTTTGACCTATTCTAAGATTTGTTTTCCTGATGAGATTTAATTTATACATGTAATGCTTTTATGCTTTTGTGTAATGGAACTCGAACCTATGTTCACTGGATGAGTGATTAATAGGCTAGGCCTATGTGGTTCCTAACCAGTATATGTTGTGTCATAGGCTAGGCCTATGTGTTTCTATGTCATGTATGTTCACTTCATAGGTGGTTATGTGTATGCTAGATGCATGAAAAACCTGTCTTTAGGTTATCTAGGCCGTCTTTGTGTGTATCGGGTTCTGTTTGTGATATATTTTTTTCCTGCTCACTGAGTACATAGTGTACTCACCCCCTCTACTTTCCAACCATGTAGATTAGTTTGGTGAACCTGAAGCTCTGAGTGTATCATGTTGGACTAATGGTGGCTGACAAATTTATTCCTACTTATGTTTTGATAATAATAAAATGTATAGAATTGGTTAAGAAATTTATTGCAGGTGTTT